>CM061139.1:36220834-36343276 GCA_030789695.1 Scilla litardierei | reverse complement strand
GGAAGCATGCTAAATCTTTATGATATATTTTTAATGCATGTAGCATAATTATATGTCTGCGATGAAATCATATATATGCATGTAGCATGCTAAATTTCGTTGATATATTTTTAATGCCTAAATTTCGTTGATATATTTTTAATGCCTATTGCATAACTATATGTTTGCGATGAAATTATCTATATGCCTGTTGCATACTCTATGCATGTTCTTTGTGATTATGTCTGTGATGACAATAATATTATTCCATGCATATGTGTTCATAGAGATAATTATAATTATGTCTATGTCATACATATAGTTATCAAAATGGCAAAATTGAACCTGAAGTTCAAATAATATGCCAATATCCATTATTCTCAAAAATAATAAAACGTCGGGATCATGCGAACATCATTTATGTCATCTTAAAGATGAGCAACACGCGGTAAATAGATCTTGAAAATTTATGGACTATATGGACCAATATGTATCCCAAAAAAGGATGTCATAACATCGCTAACCCTTTAAGAGTTATCTCACTACTAGGCAGTATTTTTATATCTGACCTTGCACATAATAATTATAAGATCACGCCCGAAGCCGTGACTTAAGTGAGAAATATATTTGCACCCATGTAATTGCTCAACTGACCTATGTTTATTCTTCCACAAATACTTAAAAAAACTTACAAAATTTCAAAGGATATTCATTTAAACGAACTCCTTAATTTTTGCATAGCATACTCAAGAGAAAGAAAAATGGCATTAAAGCCACACTTGAGCACTTACATAGACATTCAAAAGTCTGAAGCTATACAACGAAATAAATATTGAGAGAAAAAGTGGAAAAATAAAAACAAGGCCTAATACAAAGAGAAAGGGAAGGTATGATATATCTCGACATGGAGTAAGCAATGGCAAACCAAGATCAGACCCAGAAGTTCTGATAAGACCCATAATGTTATTGCAATACGAATGGTCATTAATTTATGCCATATAAAAATATATACATATATACTCTAAACGACGAAAGTTGATTGAACTTATGTATTCTTAGCTACTCCCAAGGACAAATAAATTTTGAAATCAAATTAAATCTGTTGTCATAATATAACTCTTAATGAGTATAGTTGTAAACGTGGGCTTTCAAAATCATTTAACCCTAATAATAGTCCAATTGAAAATAATTTTTTGGACGTCTACTTGAGATTCAGGCTTTGCAAACCTGAATACTCTATATGAGGATGCCAAGTACTCTCAAAAATCAGTAAATGAACATTACCAAGTTTCGATGGAAATTTGTCAAAATGAAATCCCTAATTAATAACTCAAGAAATCAATGAAGCCTGAAGCTTTGTCCCACTATGGTCCACGTAATAGTCAATGTGAAGATGAAATCCTTCACATTTAGAACACAGTTCACCTATTACCGGACAAAATTAACTTAGGCATTTTAATGGACTTTCAAAAGTCCCATATAAATTCGCAAAGAGGAAGCAAATGGAACACCAGAAGCGTCCAGAATCGTCTAACTATTATCTTTGGAACGATATAATATGCCACATTGGATTGATAATGCAAGCCATCATTATCCAATCCTATAAGTCTGAAGAACCCGAAGATTCTTTAAAAGGGTGAAGATTTCATTATCCCATTCATAAGGGTAAAATGATTACGAGATCATCTCCATTCATAAGGACATTAACTCTCGTAAAAGAATTTAAGATGATATATTTACTATCATCAATAAAATATAATAAGACCTTTAGGTCTCTTGAGAGTATTTAAGGGATAAAAGTGGCCTTATACACTCTCAACATAGGGCTAATGATGTATCTTAGAGTACTCATCCATATATCCTCTAAAAATGGTCATTATCGAACCTATTATCCAACCGCAGTCCAACTTTTTCAAAGTAAATGGGACACATTACTAAATGACAGGAACATTGGATAACACTGGGAAATCAAACAGTATTTGCAACTGGAATAACGACGAACATCCTAAAGTTTATGTTCACACCCAAAATGGGTTAAATAAATAAATCATTAAAACGATTTAAACAGATCACTCATCCGTTAAAAATACAGTTACTCGGTGACTTCATGGAGACATGCAATTACACTGCATACCATCAAAATGCCTTCTTAGAACCTATTTATTTGAACTGGATCACCTCATATAATTAATTTCCGAGAACCCCTAACTGGGGAAGCATTTAGAGCACATCTTATAGATTATGCCATGATGTGTCCACATCCCCATAGCATCACTATAAACCATCAAAATGCACTCCAAACAAGGGAAGTATTTAAAATCACTTCTCATAAGATGTGCATTGATGTGCCCTCATTTAAAGATTCGAAAACAAAGATGAGTATCATGCCCTATTTTGCACTATACATGTATTCTGTTGAATACATGTGGTATTTCTACTTACGATACATGGGTAGGCATAAAATAAACGTAGATATCGATGTATGTAAAGTAGTGCAATGGGGATTGGGCTGTAATACGTGGCTAAGGGAAGAGAATGCGAAATGTGAATGCGGAGTAAGTGCAAATGACGTCGTGGGTATAAAACAACAAGAATGTATTAGACGTGTGCGTGTGATGCATGTATGCATGCATGGATGTGCGTGGATGTGTGTAGGACAAGCCATGCTAGTGTGAAAGGGGTTACGGGTCAATGGCAACCCCCGTAAATTTTTAGAAAGGTGAGGGGCAAAATGGACCAAGGGTGCTGTGTGTACATACTAAAGTGGTGTGTGCATAAAGTAATGGCACACTTGTAATTAGTGGGAAGTTAAGAGGGTATTTTGGTCATTTCATGTGTTGCATGCTTATCCTAAGAGAGGGTTCTAGGTGGAGATTTTTTAAGGGAAGTTTCTTCTCATTTCTAAACCATTCCGTCCCATTTTCCTTTCTATCTTCTCTCCTCTCTCTCCCATGCTAGGGCCGGCCATCCCTCCTCCTTTTCTCCTAATTACTTCAATCCAAAACCCTAATTATCCCTCAAAAAATCAAGAATCTCAAGTGGGTTACAAGAGAGAAGAAGGTGGAGAAGAAAGAAGGAGAAGGAGAGCAGGAAATCAAGCTTTTTGAGGTAGGAATTACTTGGATTTGGAATTCCCTTAATTTGTTATTGCTATCAAATTTTATAGCATGATTTACTGATTTGAAGTAGGGGTTGCCAAATTTATGTTCTATGATTTAATTTCACTAATCACCCTTTGGAATTCCATGCAAAACATGCCTCTTTGGAAATCTAAAATTCTGTTATGTGATATTATTTGAATTCTGGTTGCTATGGCTAGAATTAAGATTCGAAAAAATTATATACTTGTAGATCTTGAAGTTCTACCCCAAAATCATATAAAGTTTGATATAGGTTCAATTTAGAAATTAGGAGCAAAAATTCCATCTTTACAACATGTCTGTTTGATCTTCAGTCTGCACACAGTTTAGTAAAACTAACCTCAGTACCTGCAAACACAATGAAATTTTCTGTTCTTGGTCTCGTTGAAACGTTAACAAGTTTTTCTACAATTTCATCTCACTGCATATTTTTCGAAATTCTGGCTAAAACATGCCCAAAACAGCAATCTTTACATACCCTGAAATCTGTCTAAAAAACAGATTTGACAGACTTCACCAAATAATTCACCATAAATCAACTACTTATTATTTTTGCATGAAAATTTATCTGTGAATCCGGGACTAACATATCTACAACTTTCATTTAGGAAATTTTGTTAAATTCTGACTATAAGTGGGTGATATCAGCCATCTTATATGACTGCATATACAATTCCAGCAAGCTGAAGCAATTAAGTGGGGTCATGAATTGTGTATTGTTGTTAAATTTCTTTCTATAATTCATGATTACTGTTGTTACTTAAAAGAGAGCTTAGTGATACAAATATCTATTGAATTTGTTGATGTTACAATGGTCATGGTTACGTCGCCTGCTAAGTGTTTGTGAAAATGTCTCAATGATATGAAAGTGAGAAACATGAGAAATGAGCTTGTAAACACTTGTATCATGAAGCATGTTATAAATTGGTATTGATGGGGTCATGGAAAGCATGATTTCACATGGTATGAATAATGAATTGAAATGGTTATGATGAAGGGCATGCCACTTGGGTGCATGACCCATTTGATATGTGATTTGATTACGATGGAGGGCATGTCACTTCAGTGCATGACCCATGTTGATATGAGTGTGGAATGTGAAACCATGCAACGTGTCTCCGTCAGTGCTATATATAAAGTTAAATGAGTTTTTAGAATGTCTCAATCCTCTCTAAGGAGGGTGAGTTAGCAAAACCCGGGTTTTAGGCGGAAATTCGAGTAAATTGTGGATATGAGGCCTGGACTGAGAAGTTGGGGGAAAAGATATGTGATATATGATATTTATTCCCACTCGCCTTTACCGGAAGTGGAGGGGACATACAGAGGTTGTGTTATTATGGGAGGCCTTACTCCTGCCAGGGACGGGGGAGCTGAAAGGCCCAGCGTACAGTGCCCGTGTCCACTGCGTCGTGTGATATATTCACACCAAATTTGGGTTGAGGTCCAGGTCCTGGTATCACACAGTTTACCCAAATTTCCAATTAATTCAATTATAAAATAATAAAATAAGAATTTTGCATGTTACTCCTTCGGCTGGCAGCACTTCCCTTTTCCCCTTACTTGCTTTACTTGTGACACTGTGTATACTTCTGACACTAGTGATTCCCTTTTTAAATTATGTTTGTACGAATACTTGTATCGTGATTCGTGCTAACTTTTTCCTTGCAATAACTCGAAATTGGACCGCAGGTATGATCCCCTTACTTAGCTGTTTATTTTTCGTTATATTACTTAGTTTATATGCCTTACTTCTCTTGTCTTTCCTTGTCAATTGATAACCTTAGAAAGGTGTTCCAAATCCAAGTTGGTTCCTACTGGGCCACGCATTGACGTGCTCCTCCCTATTTTTCAGGTAGCAGGGGCAGCTTAATTGGTGGTGACTTGGAGTTGGGTTTCAGAGGTAGCTTGGTATGAGCTGTAGCTTGTAGTATAACATGGTTGTCTTGGGAGGTGGAGAGTGGCTGTGTATATGTAGTGGTGAACTTGGACTGTGTATGTAAATGAAAGTTGTTATATAAAAATGGTGTTGTTGCTCTATGTCATTTATGAGTTAGTTTGATATTATAATGGAGTTTCACTTGTACTATCCCAGCATATGCGCAGTGGCCTGCATGTTCTATATCTCCTTTCTCTTCTTTTCCTCTCATCACTCTCACTCTTCGGGATACTTGGAAGAAATTTACTTTGTAAACTTCCGGGTATTCTGGGGATCGGGGTGTGACAATAAGATCCTAAAGATCCTTCACATTCAAATCTCTTTAAATCCCCAGTATTAGGCCCAACATGGTTATTACCATCATCCCTGAGCCTGAAGCTCAGTTGACCATTTCAAATAACATGATTCGTGATGAGATCGTGAAGATCCACACTTATGAAACGGTTAAACATTTCTCATACATATTTCTGACAAACAGAATATTGTCAAAATCACACATCGCTACTATTAAAAATCCAACTAGGATTGACATACCAAAAATAATGGATGCAATCCACAAGCAGCAAAAGTGGATGTTTCTAAATTAAAATGAAAGGCATACCACGAGGCTCCAAAGAGAGAAAAACACCTGGAGACCTTTAAACAATACCGCCATAGAAAAGTGAGCTCATCTCCATATCCTCTCCCTTTCCAGAACATCTAGAAGAGATGAATCTGGAATAAATTGAAATATTATTGAATAATGTATGTACATGGGGAGGTGTTTGGATAAAAAAACACACTTGTCGACAATTACTCACATTTCATTTTGTCGTTTAAATGATAATTATAAATATCGTTCCAAACTCTGTTTCCTGAAGCAAACGTAGAGATTGGCCAAATAATGTGGAACGAGGTAAAAATAAGTTGAGCTAGACTCACTTATGAACTGTGAAGTGTTTGGACCAGAAGTCTTGTTATCAAAAGATATCAAACCTGTGGGCAAATGAGTATTGTATAAACACAAATATAAATAAATAAAATCGTATGCTATAAGCAACATGCTATATCTTAGAGTTTTATTTCGCTAAAACAAGGAAGTAATCAAGTAAGATGAGCTTGACTCACTTACAAAATTATATAAACTGATGCATCAGGCTCCACGGTCATAATTGCGAAAACCATCCGGTTGGCAAAGGAAATTTTGGTCTATGTTGCTATGGATGGTGTGACAACATACCCTTACGGATTTCCTCCTTATTTCCTCTATTGCCTGGATAGATTTTTGGGACATCTTTCCTCTGAAAGATATAATAAAATAAAAACCAAGGGAGTTCCATAAATTAAACAAGGACTCCTATTAAGGGTTGCTTTTGCATCTTTAAAAAGAGCAAAGAAAATGATTTGAGATTATATTTGCAAATGACTCAAATCTCATTGGATCTCCTGAAGAGAAAACCGAAATATCTGTTTAAGACTAACTATCAAATATGATATGTAAGACCTAGGCAAAAATGTTGGCTTACAGAATTACCATCCAGAAGATGAAACCACCATCCAGAAGATGAAACCATCATCTAGAAGATGAGTTATCATCTAGAAGATGACTAATCATCCAGAAGATGAAAACATCATCCAGAAGATGAATTATCATTCAAAAGATGAAGTTATCATCCCGAAGATGAAAAACATGTGACATTAAACTTCATACACCCAAAGGTGATGAAGAAACATATACAATTGCAATCCACTAAATACACCTACTGGTTGTATGGATGCACATTGAGAACCCTTCTGTTCGCTGGAAGAGGGGAAGGATATCCTAGGTCCTGAAGTGCATTACTTGAGTGTTTTTGGTACACTCATTTATCTGGCAAACTACACGCGTCACTAGAGAGCATTGGCAGTAAATCTGTTAGCCAGATACAATGCAGCGCCTGCAGTGCACTGCTGGACGAAGATATGTAGCTTCTGTGCAACCTCTTAGGGTCAAGGATCATCCTCCATGTTAAATGTATTTGCAGATACAGGTTACAGATCATCACGATGACCACCACAAAGGAACGACCACTACTACAAAAAGGACCTTTAATAGCACACCTTTAATAGCGCATGCCAGTTATAAGCATTGTTAATTAGAGGCACATATAATAGACATCGCTGCTTTCTACAAGTGCTGCTAAAGGTCGAAGAATAGACAGCGCTTCTTTCTGCAAGCGCTGTTAAAGATCGAAGAATAGACAACGCTTGTTTCTACAAGCGCTGTTTATTAGAGGCACAGATAATAGATAGCGTTCTTTCTGAAAGCGCTGTTAAAAGTTAGTTAATAGACAGCGCTTCTTTCTAAAAGCGCTATTAAAAGTCAGATAATAGACATCGCTTCAAGAAAAGAAGCGTTGTTAAAGGTCATATGTGAAATTGACAGCGCTCCTTTTTAGCAGCCTGTTAAAGGTAAGATCAAATTTTTTCAATACCCAGGGTGGGCGAGCGCGTGCATTTTCATTTCCCCCCATCCAATTTCGAATGACTGCTTGATACTTGTTACTCAACAAACCCTCATCGATGGCCTCCCCTCGCCCTCAACCCCCAAATCCATCCTCGATCTCGAGATCACCATCATCTCTGCCAAGCACCTCAAGAACGTCAACTACGCCGTCGCCTACCTCGACCCGACACGGGTACTGCATGTGCAGGACCATCAAGACCCAAAGGACGCGCCTCCTCCTTGACTCCCAGTCGCTTTTAGAGAACTAGGGCTCGGGTTTTAGGAACTTGTTCGATTGATCGCCATGGCCAAGTTCAACGAGATCCAGAAGAAGAGAAGGGGAAAAATCCAGCAGCACAAGCGAGCGGCCCATGGCGACCCCAACACAGGGAAACTCAAGCAGAGGACTCCTCCTGTTTCCATCTCTGGGAAGCGCAAGCGGAAGCTCCTCAAGAAACGGAAAAGGGTATTTACAACAAAGATTCATCGTTGAAACTTAAATTTTCTTTTGATTTTTCCCATTTTTAATGAAAATGGGCACTTCTTTTTTCTTCTGCTGAGCAGGAGCAGAAGGAGGCGATAGACAAGGGTTTGGTTACGATGCAGGATGTTGATATGACAGTGGTTGATGGTGCGTATGACTGCAGTTATCAAATTTTTTGTATTATCTTACACTTTTTTATAGTCATTATGTCAGAATTTGTAAAAAAACGGAAATTATACATTGAATACTATAATTCCTAAGAGAGAAATCACCGTTGTTATTGGTTGGTCCGTGTCGTATTTATATGATCGTAACCCAAATTTTTACAATTTCGACATCCTGTTTTCTTAAGAGCCTAAGAAGCATCTTTTCCCTAATGTTGTTACTTATACTCCCTGTTTTCTACCCATTTGGAAGCTCGCTTTCATTTGACTTCCCTTCTTTCAACCAGTCTGCTCTGAGCTTACTGAACCTTGGGGCTGATGCCTACTGGAACCAAGTCATACACCTCACCAAGTATCACCCTGGGTTCGAGCTCCGGGAGAGCTGTGTTCCCTCAGCCCCTCCTCCTCTGAGACTTGGCTACTCGCAGTCTAACCGACTTCATCACCCATTTCTCGTTCAGAATCGCAGTCCCTTTTGTTTCATTGTGATGGGCGGATTAGTGAATGGGATGATTTGGAGTGGTGAAATAGAGCTATTCATGTGAGTGCGAGGAAACAAACTAAATGGTACAAAAAAATTATTGCTTTTAGTAAAGTTGGTAACTTATTATTTAAGTGGATGATGTCGCAAGACGGTTGAAATATATTGGATCATGGAAATGACTTTTTCTCGGATATCTTTGACGATAATGCTAGATGGTATGCGAAAAGGTTTTTGCATCCGGACATTGTGGCTCCATATGAATACATATTTTTTGTATGGGATGAAGATTTGGTAGCCAGCGCATGAGAAAAAAGGAGTAGTTGGTTCTCAGTGGATTGTTCATCGGGTGGTCCCCTCACTCGGGAATCATGTGAGGAAAGAGTGGTATATTGCTTTTGTTTCTGATTGCATCTCGATTTTTGAATACATGAAAGATCACTGTATTCCTAATATCGGAACCATAAATGCTATGCTGAAAGTTTATGGCCGCAGTGACATGTTTGCAGAAGCAAAGGAGTTGTGATACATGCTAATCCTCCACAATTGCATTCAAATCTTCATGTGGCATCTGAAGCTGGTAACTGGAGTGGACTTGCCACCTTACTGGTACCCATTATGAGGAGGTGAGGGAAGGTGGTTTGGTTGGAAGGTAAGCTTGTCTTATCATGAAATCATGCAATGATTTCTTAATTATGTTTTCTTCTGATATTGCCACTTATTTTTATCTCCATATGCTATGGTTGTGTTGGCATATAAGTCAAGAGCAGATGATAAAATTGTGTTTGTTCAAGTATCTAATTGTGTTTGCCACTTATTTTCTTTTCTCTAGTTTTTGTTTGAATAATTGCTCTTGTGTAATGGTGCATATGCATAGAACAATGAAGAGCACTGACGTCAGAGGGGAAGGATGAGGAGAAGGAGCAGCAGAAGGTTTGTAGCTAAACCAAATTCTTGTTGCATTAAATCTTCAGTTTCCAAGGTAGAAAAAAATCACATGATGGGTAATTACCTCTCAAGCATATGAAATTTGTGTCAAAAAATCTCTTCCTAGGGAGCAATCCTTTGTCCTGGGAAGGATGAGAAATACTAACAAGGCTCTTACAGTTATCATAAACGACTTAGAAGATATACAGGAGGTTTGCACTTTTTTGACTGCACTTCAAAGTTATTTCCTAATTTCTTTATCCTATTTTAACTTTTGCATAGGCCATATCTTTTAATGAAACTGCACTTATCTTTCAGAGGGTGAGTTAAAAAAACATGTTGCACTTATCCATTCTTGCTATTATCACGGCTTAACTATAGGGTATATTTAGAGTATTCTACAACATGATGTACTTTGAAGTCGGAGCAGAGAGTCTTAATATGTTGACAATGCAAGGATCACAATTATAAGCAGATAATTCTAATAATTGATTTGATAAAGTGATGAGCTACCTTTATCCTATAGTGATATTTGGAGGCAGAGCAAGTCTGCCATGAATACGATGAAGCGAGACATCCATGCAAAGCTGATGAAGAACTACAAACAAGTGCCTCAGTGGTGGTTCCTGATTCTAGCCCTTTCACTTTTAATGTTGTTTGTATGGAAAGAGGACGTGCAGCTTCCGTGGAGGGGCATGCTCTTTGCTTTCGGATTGGCATGGGTTGTCACCCTTCCTATCGGAGTCATTCAAGCAACCATTAATCAGGTATAGCTGCATCTGACTTGAAACGGCATTAGATGTTAAATGTGTGCTACTAAAGTCTTCAGTTGATGGTTGATGGGCCCGGTCTTTTAGTGTTGTGGTTGGATACTTAAAGAGACTGTGAGTTTCTCTTTCCCCAGCCGACAGAAGAGTAGGTGAACCAGCTGCCCTGTTGTTTGGTAGAGCATTGCATTCAATTCTTTGTTGGGGAAGCCGTTGTATTCTCTGATGCGTGGGCGTGTTTCGGCCTAAGGGGGTTGAGATTTTCCAGAGACCGAAGAGCTGAAACAGGGAGAAGCAAAAAGAAGAGCCACTGCCAGAGAGAAAAATACAGAGGGGGTTGCCTTTGTGTTCTTCAGAGAAGCTGCTGCCATCCATTTTCTAGAGAGCTTGTGAGAGTTTAGAAGAGCTTAGGTCTTCTAGCATTTCTCATTCTCTTCTTCTTCCTTTGTGAGATTTGTGGGGGCTTGGAATTGCCAAGTTGTTACTCACAAGAGTGTGAAGGAGAAGGTGTTGGTGTAAGCTCGTGTGCTCGCCTTGATTAGTAGTGGATCGTCTCGGAATGCTGGAGTAGGTTGTTCGCAACCGAACCAGGGTAAAATCCTCCGCCTCATTTACTTTCTGCAAATTGAGATTGTCGTATTTCGCTTACTAATTTGCTTACACAAGATCCGAAGAGGGATTGGTTGTTTGGTTTGTTGTGTGCCCCTATTTTTCAAGCTTTAGCTTCCTAGCTAGTTGTTAGGGCTTGTTGTTCCGCAGGGCGACAACGGTTTTTTATCAACAAGTGGTATCAGAGCTTTCGGTTGTTTGTGGAGAATTTGAGTAGCGAAGATGGTTAGTTTGGCGACACTCAATATTGAGAGGTTCACCGGCCGTAATGACTTTAGGTTATGGCAGTCGAGGGTGAAAAATTATTTGAGGCAGACGAAATGTTTTCAGATTGTGTTTGATGAGGAAAACATTGAGAAGGATGTGACGGCAGCACAGAAGGCTGAGATGGAGAGAATGGCGTATAGCGCCATCCAGCTATCGTTAGTCGACACCGTCTTGAGAGATGTGTTGGACGAGGCTACGGCCAAGGATATGTGGAATAAGCTAGAGGGGTTGTATATGAAGAAATCCTTTACAAGCCGCCTCTACTTATTACAGCAGCTGTACACTCTGAAAATGAAGCCCGGATCAGCGGTAAAAGATCACATAGATGAGTTGAATCGGATTGTGATGGAGTTGCGGGGAATGGATGTCAAGATCGAAGATGAGCAACAAGCAGTGATTTTGTTATGTTCGTTGACTGAGGAGTTCTCCCAATTTGTTCGGTCCATGATCTATGGACGAACAACGCTTACCGTGGAAGAGGTGAAGGCGGCGCTCCATACCGAGATGCTATGTGAGAAGGTCCAAGGTAGAGACTTTGGAGGAAACCGTGATGAAGTTTTGCATGTGAGAGGCAGGCAGGACAGGCGAGGAGGTCAAGGCCATTTCAAGAAAAGGACCGCTCGAAGTCCCGGCATTCCCGTGATAGGAAGGACAGCTCGTGTTTCATTTGCAAGCAGAGAGGTCATTGGAGGAACCAATGCCCCAATAGATTTGGGAAGAAAGGCAATGATGCTTCTGGTTCAGCTTCCTTGGGTTTGGAGGATATGCATATCAGTGATGACAGAGGCCACGGTGAAAGGGGTAGAGATCCAGAGATGTTTGCAGCGGGGGTGTCTGGTGAGGCACAAGTTGCGTGGTTGATGGACAGTGGGTGTTCTTTCCATATGACTCCACATCGGAGTTGGTTTTCCACTTACCGTTCCCAAGAAGACGGAGGCTCTATTCTCATGGGGAACAATGCGGCGTGTAAGACCGCAGGTATTGGAACTGTTCGGATCCGCATGCACGATGGGATCGTGCGTACCCTTGCCGATGTTAGACATGTGCCTGATCTCAGGAAGAGCTTGATATCCATCGGTGTGTTGGATAATGTTGGATGCAAGTCAGTTGTTGAGAATGGCCAGCTGAGGGTATCCAAAGGAGCCATGGTTGTGATGAAGGGAAGAAAGGTAGGGAATCTATATGCCCTACAAGGTACAACAGTAGAAGGCGAAGCCGATGCCACCTCTTCTAGCTCGAGTGTTGGAGATTCAGCAAAGTTATGGCATTATCGTTTGGGTCACCCGTGTGACAAGACCCTCTATGTTCTCCGCCGAAGAAAATTGATTGGAGCTAGTGATGAGAGTGTGGAGTTTTGTGAAAGCTGTGTGTATGGGAAAAAGACAAAGGTACAGTTCAGCACGGGGAAGCACACTAGCCGAGGTCCACTGGATTACATTCATTCCGATGTTTGGGGGCCGTGTCCTGTAGCGTCAGGAGGTGGGGCTAGGTACTTTGTCCTCTTCATCGATGATTATTCTCGAAAGGTTTGGATGTACTTGATGAAGACAAAAGATCAAACCTTTGGGATGTTCAAGCAATGGCTTGCGATGGTTGAAAAGCAAACTGGCAAGGCGGTGAAAGTCCTTAGATCCGACAACGGAGGCGAGTACACCTCGAGGGAGTTCACAGGGTTCTGCAGATCCCATGGGATTCGACGTCATTTTACTACACCAGGAGATCCTCAGTCGAACGGGGTTGTAGAGAGGATGAACAGGACGTTGTTAGAGAGAGTGCGTTGCTTGAGGCACTCTGCCGGTTTGGAGAAGGAATTTTGGGGTGAGATACTCACTACTGCCGTGCACATAGTGAATCGAGTTCCGTCGGCGGCGATTGATTACCAAATTCCTGAAGAGAAGTGGAGTGGGAAAATTGGTGACTACTCTTATCTATGCATCGTTGGTTGTCCAGCATATGCACATGAGAGGGGCGACAAGTTGGATCCGAGGGCCAAGAAGTACATTTTCCTTGGATATGGCGATGGCGTGAAAGGATATCGCTTGTGGGACCCGGTGGGCCGCAAGGCGATTTTGAGTAGGCACGTCACCTTCGATGAGTCTGTGATGCTCAGGGCGAAGCATACTCATTGGAAGGGGGACGAGTCACCCGAGGAGACCGCGCCAGAGACGATTGATCTTCCGATCCCATTTCAGAGGCGACCCGGCAAGGAGCCGATGGTCGAGGTCCCCGTTGCGGGGCATGATGAGGTTCATGTTGAGGACCATATGCAGACACCAGTCCCAGCTCAGATACGTGATGAATTTGTTGCAGATGAGGTGCGGAGGTCCAAGAGGACCAAGAAGGCGCCCGAGAAATTTGGAGATTGGGATTACACGGCATTCTCCTTTGACGACATGGCGTCGTATGCCTTAAACATTGAGCATGAGGAGCCTATGACCTACGGTGGAGCCATTAGCTCGAGTGATGCAGCGAATTGGCAAGGAGCTATGGAGGAAGAGATGGAGTCTCTCCACCACAATGACACGTGGGAGTTAGTGCCTCTACCACATGAGAGGCGTGCCATTGGATGTAGGTGGATCTATAAGGTAAAGGAAAGCTCGACCGAAGATGGTGGTGATGTACGGTACAAAGCAAGGCTAGTGGCTAAGGGTTTTGCACAGAGGAAGGGAGAGGACTACAATGAGATATTTTCTCCAGTGGTGAGACACACTTCCATTCGTATTTTGTTGGCACTAGTAGCATCCATGGACATGGAGTTGGAGCAACTCGATGTCAAGACCGCTTTTCTGCACGGTGATTTGGATGAGGAGATTTACATGCACCAACCAGAGGGGTTCATGGTGGAAGGCAAGGAGAGGATGGTCTGCAGGTTGAGGAAATCCTTGTACGGATTGAAACAGTCACCCAGACAGTGGTACAAGCGATTTGATAGCTTCATGATGGGTGTAGGTTTTGAGCGGAGCGTGAAGGATCAGTGTGTTTATGTGCGCACATTGGATGATGGCTCACGCATCTACCTGTTACTTTATGTTGACGACATGTTGATTGCTTCCTCAAACATGTCGGAGGTCAAGAAGCTAAAGGTGAAGTTGGGCAAGGAGTTCGATATGAAGGATTTGGGCCCGGCGAAGAAAATCCTAGGGATGGAGATATCCCGGGACAGGAGGAAGGGTGAGTTGAGGTTGTCGCAGAAGGGGTATATTGAGAAGGTGCTCGTCCGTTATGGAATGGAGAGTGCGAAGCCCGTGGGGACACCTCTTGGAGCTCACTTTCAGCTTTCGGCGTTGCAGTCGCCGAGCACCGATGATGAGAGGAAGGTTATGTCTCAGGTGCCATATGCTAGTGCAGTTGGGAGTTTGATGTACGCGATGGTTTGCACGCGTCCAGATATTGCACAGGCCGTGGGAGTAGTGAGCAGATATATGGCGAACCCAGGCAAGGAGCATTGGCAGGCCGTCAAGTGGATATTGCGATATCTGCGAGGCACAGTTGGTGTCGGTTTGCACTTTGGCAGAGGTGACGGTGTGGTGCTGACAGGGTACTGTGATTCTGATTATGCTGGTGACAGGGACAGGCGGAGATCGACCACAGGTTACGTGTTTACGTTGGGCACTGCAGCAGTGTCATGGCGATCTGTCCTACAATCGGTGGTTGCGTTGTCAACCACGGAGGCCGAGTTGATTGCCGCAGTGGAAGCGGTGAAAGAGGCCAAGTATTTGAGATGTCTGCTAGAGGATTTGGGGTTACCGCAGAGATTGTCGTTGGTTTTCAGTGATAGCCAGAGTGCCATTCATCTTGCGAAGCATCAGGCTTACAGTTCGAGGACGAAGCACATTGAGGTCCGTGATTGCTTCCTAGAGGAGGAGAGCAAACAGATAGAGCTTCAGAAGGTCCCAACTGAGAAGAACCCTGCAGACATGTTCACCAAGCCCGTTCCCGCCATCAAGCTCAAGACCTGCTTGAGCTTGATCTGTTTGGCTTGAGTGTGGCGCCAGAGGGCGCAGATTCCGAGACGACGAGGAGGTCCGTGGAGTGACCAGGATTTGTGATCAAGGTAGAGCTTGGATAGAGTGCTGAAGATTTTTGTAGCAAGGTAGAGTGTTAAATGTGTGCTACTAAAGTCTTCAGTTGATGGTTGATGGGCCCGGTCTTTTAGTGTTGTGGTTGGATACTTAAAGAGACTGTGAGTTTCTCTTTCCCCAGCCGACAGAAGAGTAGGTGAACCAGCTGCCCTGTTGTTTGGTAGAGCATTGCATTCAATTCTTTGTTGGGGAAGCCGTTGTATTCTCTGATGCGTGGGCGTGTTTCGGCCTAAGGGGGTTGAGATTTTCCAGAGACCGAAGAGCTGAAACAGGGAGAAGCAAAAAGAAGAGCCACTGCCAGAGAGAAAAATACAGAGGGGGTTGCCTTTGTGTTCTTCAGAGAAGCTGCTGCCATCCATTTTCTAGAGAGCTTGTGAGAGTTTAGAAGAGCTTAGGTCTTCTAGCATTTCTCATTCTCTTCTTCTTCCTTTGTGAGATTTGTGGGGGCTTGGAATTGCCAAGTTGTTACTCACAAGAGTGTGAAGGAGAAGGTGTTGGTGTAAGCTCGTGTGCTCGCCTTGATTAGTAGTGGATCGTCTCGGAATGCTGGAGTAGGTTGTTCGCAACCGAACCAGGGTAAAATCCTCCGCCTCATTTACTTTCTGCAAATTGAGATTGTCGTATTTCGCTTACTAATTTGCTTACACAAGATCCGAAGAGGGATTGGTTGTTTGGTTTGTTGTGTGCCCCTATTTTTCAAGCTTTAGCTTCCTAGCTAGTTGTTAGGGCTTGTTGTTCCGCAGGGTGACAACGGTTTTTTATCAACATTAGAAACCTGTGTAACACAGAGATCACATGCTAACATCAATTTTCATTTTCTGCACTTCCAGCAACCTGTATATGACATTATAGTGCAATTCATGATCGGGTACGTCCTCCCGGGGAAACCCATTGCGAATCTCCTCTTCAAGATATATGAGAGAATTAGCACCGTCTTTGCCCTCTCCTTCCTCTCTGACCTCAAGCTTGGCCATTACATGAAAATCCCACCAAGGTGCATGTACACTGCTCAGAATGGTACCAACTTCAGGACGAGGGAAGTCAAGTCCAAGACGAGGGGTGGTGCAAGCTGTTGTATTTCAGTTCAGCCGATATGATTCAGTCATTACTTGGTGTAACAAATATATCCAGGCACTTCAACTCGATGCACTGAGAATTTGACGTGTCTACAAAGGCAGAGCATTATACTTGCATGATTGATCTTCTGGGGGAGAGCAGGACGATTGGCGGATGCATGGGCTCTTATGAGGGAGATGCCGATGGAAGCAGATGCCAACATGTGGGGTGCTTTATTAGGTGCGAGCAGAATACACAAGAACATCAAATTAGGAGAAGAGGAAGAGAAAGGATTTATGAGATGGAACCCGAGAATTCTGGAATGTATATACTGTTGTCGGAAAATGTATTGTTCAAGGAGTGATTTAATGGATAATGATTGATAAGTTTTATATGCGATAATTGAAGGGATCGTCTAACCCTTACAATACTAACAACACACACTAGAGGGGGGGTGAATAGTGTAATGGCAATAAAATTGTTCAAATAAAATTTAACTTGCAAATGCGGAATTATAAATCCAAGAGGAATTAAATGGCACAATCAATCCAAACGCAAACACAAAGTTTTACCCTGGTTCCCCAAACTTGGGTACATCCAGCCACACCAATATTCACTATATTCCCACTCAAAGAAGTGAATACAAATCTCACAAGGAGATACCCCACAAAGAGAATTTATGCCCTACACAAGGACCCAACCAATCCTATACAAGGATCAAGACTCCCACACAAAGAATAACTAACTCCCACTCAGAGAATTAGGGTTAGCCCTACACTAGGACACTAAACTCCCACAAAGAGAGTTACTCCCACAAAGAGAGTATCCTAAGTCCCACAAAGAGAGAAACTCCCACAAAGAGAGAAAGTCCTAATCCCACAAAGAGAAATAGAAAAACAATTTACACCCTGTAAAGTAAATACTCTTACCTATGCCTTGAGATGCTTACTCATGAATGAATGCAAGGCATGGAAGAGGATCTCCAAGTGTTGGAATATGCTTGAGAGCACTTGGATGATTTCCCTTGAGCTGGACTTCAATGCATGAAGAGAGATGAATGCTCAATAGAGGGAAATGAGAGAGCTTGAGAGTGGCTTATTGATCTCTTGAGATTTTCTATAGAGTCAAGAGTTTATCAAAGGTTGTCAAGAGTTCTCAAGAAAGGCAGCACACTTATATATATATGAATCCTATATCAAGCCCAAAAACCCAAAGAAACAGCCAAAAAATCAAATCTGCAACGGCGAGAAACTGGGTGAAAACGACAGGAACAGTCGACTGAAGATCATAAGACAGTAGACTGATCAACGGCTAGAAAATATCCAACGGCTATAATCTGAGCCAGGACAGTCGACTGACGAAGTCAATACAGTCGACTGATAAATAAGACATGCACCTGTTAATCCTTCAGCAGACGACTGCTGCAGGGGATGGATCGAAACAATGAGCTGCACTCTTTCTCCAATTCTTCGCACAGGCAACTGGTGTTAATACTACAGTCGACTATCGAATAGTCAGGCGACTGTATATTCTTCATCAGTCGACTACAGTAAAGTATGGAGAAAGGACAGAGAGATGCAAAGATTTGCACTTACGCTAGACAGGTGACTGTTGACCAAATCTCAGGCGACTGTAAATATACAGGCGACTGGGAACTGATTGACAAGCGACTATGCGTAAAGCTCAAGTTTGAGTCAATAGAAAAGATGACTTGAGCAGTGCATATCAGGCGACTGTAGAAGGATCTACAGGCGACTGGAAATCACCCAGTCTACTGTGTTTCCCTTAACAGGCGACTGACAGAAAGAGTGAACCTATTGGGTTGGATTCTATGATAATCCTAAGGTTCACTAAGATGGTTAAATGCATGTGCATGAATGTGCAAACCATCTAGCAAGGCATTACATCAACCCTAGACTCAAAAGAGAGAGAAAGCAATAAAGTAAATTACATGGATTACAATGCTTTCAAAAGAGTCTAAGTCTTCAATCTTGATGCCTTGATTGCTCTCCATCATCTCCAAGCTTTGGCACTCCTTGAGTCCAAACTTTGGCCGTTCTTCACATGATGTCCATCCTTACACCAAGTGATTAGTCTCCAAGAAAGATATCCTTGAAATAAACTGAGAGACTAAGACATGAGATTCATTAGCAATAACATAATGTTGTGATCATCATCAAAATAAGATTGGTATGAAACCTCAATACTCAACAATCTCCCCCTTTTTGATGATGACACACATTATGTAAATCATAAAGAATTAAAGCACAAAGCTAATGATCTCCCCCTACTTATATGCACCAATTAAATAATGAGCTACACAAAGGTAGATACTCATAAACCAATAACAACATGGTGACATATAATAGGCATGGGTTACATAAACCAATTGCAAAGAATAAAGGCATGCAAACACAAATGGTTTAACTAAACACATATATCTCTCCCTATAGAGATATCTCTCCCCATATGCATATGTATATATCTCTCCCCTATAGATATGATCACATAATGCATATATCTCTCCCCCTTGACATCGTCAAAAAGGTGGACATCAAAAACATCCCCCTTTATCATCTTAAACAAGATGTGACAATATGCAAGAAAAGAAAGATATGTATGATACCAAATATATAAAATTTAGTGGGTATCAATTCACTATCCCATGCTCCCCCTAGATCATAGAAATGGTCAACTTTTGACTTCTAGGATCTAATACCAATTAATTATTGGAGCCATGGGCCATAAGTGTATCAAAGCAATAAATATGGAAAAATCAAGCTTCAAAGATACACACGGATATTGCCAAAAAAAATGAGATATGAAACAAGTTGGCAATAAACAAGAGGTTTGGTTTGAGACCCAAAATAACCAAATATAAATAATGATCTCAAAACAAAAACCTCCGAAATGAGAGTTAAAATATGTCTTAAAATAATTTAAACATATATTATATTAACTCCCCCATTGACATACACATGGATCATGCATGTATGTCAATAAACCCCAATGTCCCAATTTTCATGAAAGGAAATAAATTTGAAAAATATTTTCAAAATCATGAAACACACACAAACAATGGGTAAGCTTAAAATAAACATAGAAGCAAAATACCCATGCAATTTGCAAATGTGTGAGGAACCTAAACATAAGGTAACCAAACCCAAGAGGAGTTTGATTTCCTAACATAATCACACGAGGTGATCACATCCTTAACTAGTGAGTTGATGTAACTATCTCTCTCTTGCACACTAGCCTTAGTGGGAATCCATAATCTCAAGGATTTCCTAGGCAAAGGTTTTGCCTTAGCAAGAGGGAAGGATGTGGCATGCTTAGGTGTAGAAACAAGTTTCTTAGCATGCAAAGAATGAGGATTTTGCTTCTTAGCAAAAAATGAAGATTCTTCATTCTTCCTCATCACCTTGTGATCTACATGCTTCTTGTTGGTGTTCTTGTTGTACAAGAAAGCATGGTGATTCTTCTTAGGTGCTTTAGCAATATTTCTTGAATTTGCACCATAAGAAGAATTAGAGGTGGGTTTGGGAACCACATTTTGAATATAACCCAAACCTCCTCTATGATTTGCCGGATGTTGTTTTTCCAACAAATCGTGGAGTGAATCCCTAGAATACACAAAGCTTATGAGCTTCCGGGATTCCTCTTCACATTTCAACGTAAGTTGTTGAATGTGAACATCTAAGCTAAGGTTTTGAGCAATGAGATTTTCATTAGAAATGCTCAATTCCTTAACTTGAGAAAGAAGTGTGTCTTTCTCACAAGTGTCATAAACATACCTTTCATCATGAATATTTATACTCGATGATTCTAACTCATGCACCCTACTCATAACATTATCAAGTTTAGCTTTCATTTTATCATAAGAATCGATGCACTTACTTGCCAAATTGGAGGCCACATTTAGGCTGTATTCAAGCTCCTCATAGGATGGTTTTTCCTTCTCGGCTTCCTCATCACTATCCTCCTCGTTTGAGCTTGACGAAGACTCTTCCCCATTAGCCATAAAACAACTTTCTTCTTTGGAGTTGCGCCATGTCTCTATCTCTTCATCACTAGAGTTAGATGAGGTTGATCATCAAAGGCAACGAAACACCTTTGTTCGTGCTCCTTGTCATCCTCTTCTTCATCATTAGATGTGTCCCCATCGGAATTATCAAATGTGCCACTAAGTCCCTTCTTTTGGTTCTTGACCTCGGACTTGGCTTTCCAAAGTTTCTTCCCTTTACCCTTACCGGTATTCATGTTGAGTTTGGAAGGGCATTCGGTAGCCACATGACCTATTCCACTGCAGTTGAAACAAACCAACTTGTTAGAATGTGAAACCAACTTTGAAGAAGACATACCTTGATTTTCCTTGAGGAATGCCTTGAAATTCTTGAATTGCTTGGCAAGCTCGATGTAGTCATCGTCACTAAGAACTTCTTCTTCACCACTTGGAGCTTCTTATTGGAACTTCTTTTTCCACTTGAAAGACTCCTTCTCACCATGCAGAGCAACGTCCTTTTTCTTCTCTGGCTTGGTTGACTGGATCTCTTCCTTATGTTGAAGTAACACTTCATGAGAGATTTCCAAAGTATGCCAAATACTATTAGTCGATTTGCACATGGAGATGCGATCGAACTCATCCGGAGTGAGGGCACAGTGGAGAACACACATAGCCCTAGCATTGACTTTGATCAAGTCCTTCTCCACTTTAGTTCTCAAGGCCGCGGGAGTAGAAGGCTCCTCGAAGGGTGACTCCGTTATGTCCCAAAGATCGTAACTCTTTAAGTAGACCATCATCCTGATATTCCAACTCGGATAGTTGGTTCCGTTGAAGAGCGGGGGTCGAACGGTAGAAAGACCTTCTTCATGAGGCGCGGAAGTAGCGCTGAATGCCATAATTGCAGTATGCTTTAACCTCGATCTGATACCAATTGTAGGGATCGTCTAATCCTTGCAATACTAACAACACACACTAAAAGGGGGGTGAATAGTGTAATGGCAATAAAATTGTCCAAATAAAATTTAACTTGCAAATGTGGAATTATAAATGCAAGAGGAATTAAATGGCACAATCAATCCAAACGCAAACACAAAGTTTTACCCTGGTTCCCCAAACTTGGGTATATCCAGCCACACCAATATTCACTATATTCCCACTCAGAGAAGTGAATACAAATCTCACAAGGAGATACCCCACAAAGAGGATTTATGCCCTACACAAGGACCCAACCAATCCTATACAAGGATCAAGACTCCCACACAGAGAATCACTAACTCCCACTCAGAGAATTAGGGTTAGCCCTACACTAGGACACTAAACTCCCACAAAGAGAGTTACTCCCACAAAGAGAGTATCCTAAGTCCCACAAAGAGACAACCTCCCACAAACACTACAAAAGACAGGGTGATTCATAGCGGTTATGTTAGTAGCGGTTCGGAAAACCGCCAAAAATGTTTATTTTTATTGCGGTTTTGACCCGCTAGTGCGAAAGGAACATGTTGTAGCGGTTCAAAACTGCCACAGTATTTAAAAATAATTAAACAACCGGCGGGAAGGACCCATGAAAAAGGAGGGAAAAGAAATTTTCGTCGTAGCGGGTCGCAACCGCTAGTACAACCGTTTGTAGCGGTTGCGAACCGCTACAGAAATTAACATGTTGACAAAATAAATAAATTACTTCTAAAGTAACATGTTATAATAAATTATAGCATCCACGCTTTTCGTTGTAGCGGTTTAGAACCGCGAATAATCACTTTATAGCGGTTCGAAACCGCTAGAAATAAGCTAGGCGCTAGCAGTTACGACCTGCTAGAACGACTCTGCATATACGTCTACCTGAGGCGAAAGTTTATTCGTCGATTTCGTCGATTTCTCTTCGGGTTTCTTTGATTGCTTCCCATTACTCGTTGATTTCGTTGATTTCATCGATTTCTTCGATCGATCGCCTTCGAGTTTCTTAGTTTGTTCCCAGATTTCTTCGATTTCTTCGAGCCAATATCAAATCCGAGCAACTTAGTCTGCAAATCCCCTAAGGTTCTTCTGAGTTTTCTTTGATTTCTTTGGGCCGATCTCAAATCCGAGTGAGTTTCTTCGATTTCTTCGAGGTTTCTTTGCTAGAATTGGTCCATCTCTGTAAGATTCATACTTCTCTCTTGCAAAGATCTCTCTTTTTTTCTAATTTACTTGAAAATTTACCTTCATTTATTACTGTTTGGAAACTAAAAGGGATTTCGCCGGCGATGAATAAAGTAGAGCACTACTCAGTTCAGAACGTTGCCGGTGACGGCCATTGCATGTTCCGGGCTCTGGTAACTCCCAATTTTGGATAATTTCCACCCGACTCATTTATGTTTATATTAAAGCTAGTGTCCTTTTGCCTTTTCTACTAATCTTCTCCATTGATTGTTACATGTAGGTGAATGGAATGGTGTAGAACAAAGGATTGACACTCAGCCAAAGGGAGGAGAGAGATGATGCAGGTAGTCGTGATGATCTACGTCTCGTTCTCTTCGTAATATGTAGATTGATGCAATCTCATAAATAATACATTTGCATGAGATAATTTGAGGTATCCAATGCAAAGTGTCCCCGATCATTTTTTAGTTGAGTATGTGGACACAAATTTTAGATATTAGGATTCCAACACTATGTATGTCTTTATGTTGCGGGCCAAAGAATTATAAGATGAATTGACTAGCTATATGTGCTTCAGTTTGTGATGAAAGTTGGATGATACATTCATTTCATCGAAGAGGAACATCCTCATGATATTAGTTTACAGTATTTTAAAACAGAAGAATGGACTAGTTTCCATGTTTCTCCTATTGAATGTGAACTTTTCACTATGTTTTTCTTCATTTGTTGGTTGTTTTCTTTCTAAAGGAAAGGAATGGGATGATGTGTTTATTAATTTCAAGGCTTTTCTTAATATAAATGAGCTATACTGGTGCTAGATGGCTGCATTGTCATCTGTTTACTTTATGAAACTTTGAATTATTACTGCTCTATTTTCCCCTTTCTAAATGAATGTTGAAAGTAAGGATCAGTTTGGCTCTTGGAAAAGGGTTTCCGAAAATTTTCAGTAACTATAGAAATTCCTTTTCACCAAGAAATGTATTTTGCATTTTGATTCTGAATTTTTAAAGGAATAACAAAGTGTTTCCTGAAAAATATTGATTTTTTTTGCAAGAAAAGAAGAGAGTTAATTTTCTCAAAGGTTAATCGCTTGTTCATGCTAGCTTGACTGACTTTATTCCCCTCAAATTACTTTCGGTTGGTAAATTAGCTAGTATTGCTAGATTCTTTCCCATCCCAAAATTATGTTTGCACCATTTTTTTCTTGAAATTAAGTATATTACTGCTAAAACTTCCATGTAAATTCACAACAAGAGATGCTATGACATATCGATCTCTTCTTCTCATTGCCTACTTCACATGTCGGCTTTTATTCAGTTCTTCACGGACTGGATCCTCCACCCACTCCAAATGCTCATAGGTTTAGTAAGAAACACCCAATTCTCAATATATTTCTTATGAGGATGTGCGGATTCTCCTATTGTATTTTATGCCATTTGAATTTGACCCCCTCTTTTTTTGGATTAATTCCTATGATTTTAAGTTTCTATGTGCATATAAAATCATTAATATGATACATGAAGTAAGCATATTTATATTCTTTAAGCAATCAATATTTTTTGACCTATATAATTTTTTTTTCTTATTAATGGTTATTTCACCTGTTTAGTTTCTACTGCAGGAATTATTTTGCTTATTGTTTTTGCTTGTTTTTTTTGATATTATGTTCCTGTATCAAAATGGTTTTATTATGTGCAAATGCTTATGTGTTCATAATACTTTCCCATTTGAAGGGTATGCTATATGCATATCATCTATAGGAAAGGATGCACTCAAATTGTACAATGTACATGTATGCACATTAAAAGAATTGTTTTATCACATCTGTTTTGGGGAAAATTTTCTTTCCTGATCGTTGTATGTTCTTAATTTCTTATCCCCAGGATATCGAGGTCGAAACAAACATAACCCAAATAACATGCCGAATGTGGATGTGTGACATCCTATTGTTCCAATTGTAACATTCATATTGGTTCAAATATGAATTCCTAGTCATATATGTAGTAACTGCTACAGTAATCTCAGAAACAAATATTTGCTAATATAACTTGGTGTTTTTTTCATCAAAATGAAGAATGAAGCAATTCAAGCATCGGCCATGACAGCTAGAAAACCTCCACTACCTTCCCAACCCCGTCCAAATCACGGTGAAATTTCTCCCTTTTTGTTTTTATCAAAACAACTTCTTTTTAATCAAAGAGCGTGCAACAAGATATAAATAGCTAAATTGATTTTTAAATACTAGTTGGACATAACTAAGACTTCAGTACAAGAAGAGGAGTAATTTATTTAAGGGGAAAACACAAGAAGCAATTTTCATCAATCTGGATTCTGATGAGTACATCGGACATCATTCAATTCACCGGAATGCAGGGATGCAAATAATCTCACATCCATGGAAACTTGGGAAATCTTACTGGTAATTTCTTTTCTCCTATGAGACTTTGCATGGTAACAAACATGAAGATCGATTAATTACTGAAAAAATGCTCATTTCTTTAGAAAGCAAAATATATACATTATATGAAGTATACAAATAACTGACCTTGTGGTAGTAGGTAACTGTATCATCGAAGTTGTCCTAAAAACAGAAGACATGATTCATGAGGAATGCTTCAATATATAGTTTCATTGACACTGCAGGAGAAGGCAATCATCACTATGAGAGAACAAAAAATAATCTAGAAAAGGAAATACCCTTCCTTTTGTTAGAAAGAACCTCGCATAACAGAACATTTTCACATGTTTATTACCATTGCCTTGATGTGTTTATTATTTTCAAGGCATTTCTTAGTGTAGATGAGCGATACTTTTGAAATTGATAATTGGCAGTGAAATGAAGATTGGCATGTGAGATGGGAAAAAGATGGCATCACGTATGAATGGTTTCTGTGGATGTTCATACTCGTTTGACATACTATGTACTCATTGATGTTTGAAAATTAAGTTACTGTGAGCAGTGGTTATAAGAATGTCACTCTTAGTCATGCTTATACTACCAAACTATTGTAGCGATGATATCTTTGTTGCAAATGGTTTGTTGTGTCAGTATAATGATTGTGACACATTTACTTTGGTAGGCACAAGATGGCATCACACAGCTACCTGTCTCTGATGGCTGGGTAGGAAAACATCGAGCTTTTATAAAGTGGAAATATGTGGAAGCAAAGATATGTCACTTGTTCTCTATTTTAACACAGTTCCTAGGCTTTATAATTCACCATTTTGACTTGGATTTAGCTATTTGTTATAGTTAAAAATTCACAGTGTCTGTTGATGACATCAATATGTTTAGTTTAAATATTTATGGGCCATTAATCATTGTTTGCTTTATATGTCGGTTTCCGAGGTTGGATTAAGGTGCTGATACTTTTTTTGTCACCCAGACTCCCGCACTGCCTCACAAGTGGGGCGGATATGCACCAAATCGGGGGTATGGAAGGCTGACCCACACCATGCATACCAGGTTAGTCGAGAGAATTAAGCGAGGTAGCCACAGGTCCTCGATCCCTCGCCACTTGGGGGGAGAGTAATGCACTTCCCACTCAGCCAACCCCCTCGAGGTCTAATGTGCTGATACTTACGCATGTAAAATACATTGGGGAGGCATTGGACAATTATAAATCTCCAATTATAGCTTTATATTTGTAGTGATGTTTATACATGCTAAACTAATTAATACTTGGTGTTTCGAGTAGAACTGGCAAAGTCTGCCATCTTTACCTGATATATATATATATATATATATATATATATATATATATATATATATATATATATATATATATATATATATATATATATATATATATATTCTGAAATTTGTAATTGGGAAACATTGATAATGGATCTAGCCACCCAGTGTGTTATTTCCGTGAAGCTGTTCAATCTAGTTTGTATAGATTAATAATAATATTATTATTTTCCTTCTGGATGTCCTAATCTTTGTTCTCTGTTTCTATTAACTAGTGGTGTAGAGATGTTGAGAAGCTCACTAAAGCCCTCTTCACATTTGCTAGTCGGTTAGCCACTGTTATTATTTTTGTAGACGCGGTAAGGATTTTTTTAAAGCGCAATGGGCGATCGTCTATATTGTCTTCCTGATTTAATTGAGATCCATTTCATGAGGATTTAGTGGTATTGTTTTCCATTATTTAGCAGCATTTTGGCTTACAAAACATTGTTTGAAGTATGGAAAACAAGGAAAAGAGAGCAAAAGTCTTTCACAAATGAATCAATTTTGTCTTTCGATAATTGCAAATTCAATGGACATGGCCTTTGACTAGTATAAGAAACAGAATGATTACCATTACAATGTACTTTCTTACGTTATTTTAGTTAAACTAATTAAATTCTAATTGAAGTTCTAATTTCCTAATTAGCAACGTATTTTTACCCTAATAGGATTCTTAGTTATAAGTGTAAGAATTTGACATGTTTTAATTTTAGTTAGAAAGACGAAGAAAGAGGTGAAAAAGGAGCTTGCATGAATCAAACAAAGATGAAGTTGTATATCATGCTCCAGTCTTATAATATACAGTAACACATTAAATTATGTATTCTTTGATTCATCTAAAAGTTCTGTTTCCATTGCATTTTGTTTTCACCATAAGCTGAGCTCTCTAGCCTGAGATACCCAGAGTACTACAAAAATTCAGACGACATAAACCCCCGTGCCGAAAATTACAGTTGTAAGAGTAGTTACGAATAAACGTTGATTTTGTTTTTTAATTTGTTATGCTTTTCATTAGCTTAGTAGTGTTTTTTGTCATGGGGCTTGATTTTGTTCTCTATTATATTATCGATGAAAATATTTTTGGCACTTCCAAGGTTCATGCCAAGAAATTTTTTTGTGGTTTGCCCGGCAATCTTTTGTTATTGGATTACGTCAAATCTTTTTTCCATTTGTTATGGTGCTGGTAAGTTTTATTGTTTGATTGTATCCAATTCGAATACCTTTACCCAACACGAGCTATCTGTTGGCAAATAAATTGTTACCATAGTATTTTTACATGTGAGTAGTACTCAAGCACCATCCTATAAAGGTGTCGATGCAAATCGTTGTTGCTGTTTAAAAATTTGTGTTATCAAAATGAGACATCATATATTGCACAAGTCTAGTTCATACAATTATAAGAATAGCTATGCTTTGTATTACAGTTCAACATGCACTCATTCTATGCTTAATCTTTGAACAAAAATGTTCAAATACGATGATGAGTAATCATAAATGCACATGTAAATTTCATTTTTATAAACTTTTTTTACATGAAAACATGTACAAACAGTTGCTTCTGCAATTATATGTTGCTTAATTTAGTCCATCGCTCAACTATGTGACAATGTGTTGCTTATGATCCCATATCTGCAGCTCTTTGGGCCAGGCTTCGCAATGTATTACAGATTTACAGCATGGCGAGCTGCAGCAACCCAGATGTTATATAGTTGAAAAGCAGAAACCAAGCACTGTATCAGCTATACACTTGCTGAAGGTTGACTTGTGGATAGAGCATTTCTTGGATGTTCATAGGCAATTTATGTTTAAAGTGACATGTATTATGAGAACGTGAAGTTTACATATATATGAGGGGGCTATGGGGGCTGCTAGAAAATTGACGCTGAAGGAATTTAGTTAGAAAGAGAGCAGAAACGTTTGGCTTGTAACCTTGATAGCATACATTCGTTTGATGAAAAGTAATACTACCTTCTTAATGAGATAGTAGTATTTTTCTAAAGATTCTTGTACATTACAAATCTTATGCATATTATAACAGGTTTGGGTTTGGACATTCATCAGATTAAGAATATAACTGCATGCATATTATTTTCACATTTAATTTTTTTTAAAATTAAGTTTTTCATACTGGCGGTTCCTAAACGCCAGTAACATTCTTTTGTATTTTTAGTTTTTTTTAAAAAAATTAATTTAGTGTTAGCGACAGTTCGAAACCGCTAGAAATTTACAATAGCGGCGGTTTGGAACCGCTAAAACACAGTTTCAGGCGGTTTATTTTTAACGGTTCGTAACCGCTACCAACAACGTTTCTCTCGGGCGATTTGGTAACGGTTTGTTAAACCACTTGAAACATTATTAGAAGCGGTTACGACCCGCCAGAAACGCATTCGCAAACCGCTACTACCACTCGTCTTTCTTGTAGTGAAAGAGAGAAACTCCCACAAAGAGAGAAAGTCCCAATCCCACAAAGAGAAATTGGAAAACAATTTACACCCTGTAAAGTAAATACTCTTACCTATGCCTTGAGATGCTTACTCATGAATGAATGCAAGGCATGGAAGAGGATCTCCAAGTGTTGGAATATGCTTGAGAGCACTTGGATGATTTCCCTTGAGCTGGACTTCAATGCATGAAGAGAGATGAATGCTCAATAGAGGGAAATGAGGGAGCTTGAGAGTGGCTTATTGATCTCTTGAGATTTTCTATAGAGTCAAGAGTTTATCAAAGGTTGTCAAGAGTTCTCAAGAAAGGCAGCACACTCATATATATATATGAATCCTATATCAAGCCCAAAAACCCAAAGAAACAGCCAAAAAATCAAATCTGCAACGGCTAGAAACTGGGTGAAAACGACAGGAACAATCGACTGAAGATCATAAGACAGTAGACTGATCAACGGCTAGAAAATATCCAACGGCTATAATCTGAGCCAGGACAGTCGACTGACGAAGTCAATACAGTCGACTGACAAACAGGACATGCGCCTGTTAATTCTTCAGCAGACGACTGCTGCAGGGGATGGATCAAAACCGAGAGCTGTACTCTTTCTCCAATTCTTCGCACAGGCGACTGGTGTTAATACTACAGTCGACTGTCGAATAGTCAGGCGACTGTATATTCTTCATCAGTCGACTACAGTAAAGTATGGAGAGAGGACAGAGAGATGCAGAGATTTGCACTTATGCTAGACAGGTGACTGTTGACCAAATCTCAGGCGACTGTAAATATACAGGCGACTGGGAACTGATTGACAGGCGACTGTGCGTAAAGCTCAAGTTTGAGTCAATAGAAAAGATGACTTGAGCAGTGCATATCAGGCGACTGTAGAAGGATCGACATGCGACTGGAAATCACCCAGTCGACTGTGTTTCCCTTAACAGGTGACTGACAGAAAGAGTGAACCTATTGGGTTGGATTCTATGATAATCCTAAGGTTCACTAAGATGGTTAAATGCATGTGCATGAATGTGCAAACCATCTAGCAAGGCATTACATCAACCCTACACTCAAAAGAGAGAGAAAGCAATAAAGTAAATTACATGGATTACAATGCTTTCAAAAGAGTCTAAGTCTTCAATCTTGATGCCTTGATTGCTCTCCATCATCTCCAAGCTTTGGCACTCCTTGAGTCCAAACTTTGGCCCTTCTTCACATGATGTCCATCCTTACACCAAGTGATTAGTCTCCAAGAAAGATATCCTTGAAATAAACTGAGAGACCAAGACATGAGATTCATTAGCAACAACATAATATTGTGATCATCATCAAAATAAGATTGATATGAAACACCAATACTCAACAATAATGTTTCTTATTTGTATTACGGATCATTTTCCAATATCAATGCACATTGTCTAATTTATGTGATTGTTGAATAAAAGCAATTTAATTTGATTGTTTCTTGTAATGATTGTTTCTTGTAATTTAATGTTATTGGTGGTTTATTTAAGCATTTTGAACATTAAATGGATATATTTAAATATAAAACATATGGAGAAATAATAAATTGAATTGAAACCAGCGCTGTCTATCTGGGACCTTTAACAGCGCTTGTTTAGTACAAGCGCTGTCTATAGTGGACCTTTAACAGCGCTTGTACTAAAGAAGCGCTGTCTAAGGTTACAATAGACATCGCTTGTTTAGTACAAGCGTTGTGAAAGGTCCACCTTTAACAGCACTTGTATAGTACAAGCGCTGTGGAAGGTCCACCTTTAACAGCGCTTGTATAGTACAAGCGTTGTGGAAGGTCCACCTTTAACAGCGCTTCTTTTAGTACAAGCGCTGTTAAATGTCCACCTTTAACAGCGTTTGCACTAACAACCGCTGTTAAAGGGGGGCCTTTAACAGCGCTTGCACTAACAAGCGCTGTTAAAAAGGCCCCCCTCTAACAGCGCTTGCACAAACAAGCGCTCACTAACAAGTGTTGTTAAAGGCCCCCGCTTTAATAGCGCTTGTAAAGCGCTATTAAAACCAGCCCCTCTTTAGCAGCGGCGAGATAGACAGCACACATAAGCGCCGTTAAAGAGCTTATTTAAGCGCTGTTAAAGGTCACTTTTGTAGTAGTGACCAACTACTGGAGATCTGCAAAGTATGTTACTAAGGCAACATCAACCCTACCATTCCAAGAAGCTCATCATTAAAGAAGCAAATCAAGAGTATACATAGCTACACACTAGAGTACCCACAGACACACTAACGACTGGGTCAGAGACTAAAGACGTAGAGCTATCTACAGAGTCTACAGACCACCCCTCTTCCGAAGAGCTCCCTCAGATTCAGTAGCTACCATATATGAGCGATACTTGTATAGATGAGCGATGCTTTGTATTTTTTGTTTATTCTCGGAATGTTGTAAGATGAAATTGATGTATAGATGTCTAGGAGATCTACAAGACTGAAGCTTGTACAAATCAGGTGAGAGTCAAATGTAGTGTTGTACTCTTTTTCCTTGGATATTGGTTTTTTCCACTGGGTTTTTCATAGCTAAAGGTTTTAACGAGGCAACCTCATTGACTCTGGATACAGAAGTATCCATCCCCAAATACTTTCACAAATCAGGGGAAGTTAGAGAGAATGTACTCTTTTTCCTTGGCTATTGGTTTTTCACACTGGGTTTTCCTTAGCCAAAAGTTTTAACGAGCCAATTATTCCTAACTTAGGATCTTGAAGTATCCACACCTTATGGTACTCATAAGCACTATGGATCCAGCAGTATTCATATGTTGAGTATACAAAGATGGTTGGATAATAGGAAGTGTTATGAATAGGGCCCAATGGGCCTATTGCGTATCCACACACATTACATCCAAATAAGAATAATATATATATGAGACTGGGGGTTTACTAGCACTCAACCCTTTACAACTCGATGACCATTAATATCGAAACAGTTCCTTCTTTTTATTGGTTGGGAAAACATGCGAATTGGCCAACTGTTACTCCAATAACATTAAATCCCGATCCCATTTGATGATTCTTTCAGAAATCGATGGCGTAGACTAGGGCATGCTAATTCTATGATCCCTTGCTCTCTAAACATCCCAGCATGACATTTGCAACCAAAGCTTGACAGCCCTAAACAATCGAAGAAGAATAAAGCAATATAGAGACCGATACCTAAACCTTGTCTCTGTCTCTGGGAGCTTCACATCGACATCCTGGCATTTATCAGAGGCACTCGTGCACATGCAGCTGTTGGGAGCCCTCGACGACTGATGCACGTGTGCTCAGTGTGCTGTCCCCTTCACTGCTTCGTCGCAATACATACATGAGATTTTGTGGGAGGAAAAAAAAAGCCCGCACGTAGGATCCATTACGCGTGTGGCCTTGGCATCACAGATTCTCGTATGCCGTTATGCCTCCTTGAAGAGTGCTAATTTTGGACGTTTTTATCGTTGCTTCAGATTAGTTCTTTCATCCAAAAATGTGCGTCGTAAAGCTATAACTTTCATCGGTGACTTTAGGTTTGAGAATTTATAGGCATGAGACTGTGTTATTTATAGGTATGAGAGGATTTTTTTTTTTTTGGCATACGCATTGCATTTATATAAAACAAGCTAATAGATTTTCAGCCATTAAGCATTTTATTTGCAAACTTTGATGTTTGGCTCTTGTTGGCTCAAATGCTTTGCCTAACAATTTGAGACAATTGAAGTAATAGATTTCCTCTGATTCTCTTAGTTTTCTTGTTGTTGTTGTTGTTGAAGGTAATGGTATTTTATTCATATAATACAAATATACAGAGGAAGTCCACAAGAGACTCTGGTTATATACTTGGTAAGTGAGAGGGCACAATGATTCTCTTAGTTCCTAGCTTATATTTCAAAGAATTAGCTTTTTTGAAAGTGGTATGCAATTATATGCTTGCACCTTTTGATTGCCTGGTCCCGAACACTCCGAGTGATGTTTAGTCGACATTCTCATCGAATTTGCAACAAATACCCACAACAAAAGAAAATAGATTGTTGAGAGCAAGAGGTGCCCGACACAACAGTAAAGACTAGTAGGGATGAAATTTTGCTTTGGCCGGCGCAGGGCCTACTGACCCGGCCATACAAAGGCCCAGCCCTAACATCGAACATTGCAAAAATAAAAACATGGATATGGCCCAGCCCTAGCCACGTACCAATAATTTTTAAAAATATGTAATTCCAAAACCGATTAAAACATCTATCTCAATGCATATAAAATCAAAAAATTACCACATATAATTTTAACCCCTTCATTCTCTTTCTCTCTCAAATCAAAACCTAACTAGTCATTTGCAAAAAAACTTGATCTCAATTTTTGTCTCTTTCTAGTTTCTTCCTTCCGAAAAAATCGAATGTATAAAATCTAAAAATTGCCTCATTTCTTCCTTTGGATTAGTGTCAGAGGAGCGAGAAAATCACCTTATCTCTTCCTTGGATTCGTTGCCGGAGGAGCAATAATTGTGTAATCTAAACCCTAAAAGTATTGATCTCCTGAGCGTGATCTAAGGTTTTCTCTAGTTTAATTTTTCCTTTTATGTTTTCGATTATAAGTACCAAGTTCATAATAAAAGAATTTGTTTAAAAATTTAAACAAGAAGTTCCGTTTTACCTTAACATTGGCTCGTAATTGGCACATCATGTATTTAGCACATACCACTTCAAGAGAGTTGCCTTCAGAATAATGATGAGACAATAAAAGTGGTCTCTAATTTTTTATTGGTGGGATGTTGAGCGCGATCATGATTCATTAGAAAACTTTGTCAATTCTAAATGTCTAGTTGCATATTCTCTGTGCATGTTCCAAATAATTTTGACTTGGTTTTGTTATTAGATTGGCAATTATTGCTTGAAATGTGATTAGATTTCTTATTTATTCAATTCTTTGAATCTAATCTTGTTTATGTTGTTATTCCTCTTCAATTTAATGGTATGAGATTAAGCTGTTAATAGAAAGAGGTTGTAAGGACCCTGTGCGATGAAGAAAACACTAGAAGGGGAGTTGAATATTGTTTATAAAATTAAAGAGGAATTTACGCCTAATTAAAATCCTTACCAAACAACAATGCGGAAATACTTAGTAACAATAAATAGAACAAACCAAATACAATATGTTCAAGGGTTCGGATTACCCAAGTCAAAACCGACTTGTTCCAGGTAATCCTCCGTTCCTACCACCCAGAATACCACCCGGATACTCAAGCTAAAACCCTAGCTTTAGTTTCCAATAAGCCCACTTGTAGAAACCCTACAAGTGTAATCAATACAACTATTGATGTCCTTGTTTCACACAATCCGGGAACAAGCAAATACCCTCACAACCGAGAGTAAATCAACAAGAGAGATATATAATGAAATATGAAATCACACTTACAAACTCATATGCCTTGAAGGTAGAACTTGACGTGAGGAGTGTGTGGAGTGTGTTGATCCCTTCCTTGAAGAGATAAAAGCCTTGCACTTGTCTTTATCAAACCTAGATAGATTTGCTTCTAGTTGGAAGACAAGCTAAGATTTTGAGAGTTAGAGCTTTTAGGGGTTTGAAATAAAATGGGAGAGTCGAATTCCAAGAGAGAGTGTTTAAGATTAGTCCAATGGAACAGAACAACCCATATTTATAAGCTCTCTCAAAACCCCCACAAGATTACTCAAAGGCCCCTTTCAAAATCTCTTTTAATAGGCCAACAGATTAAAAATCCAAACATGACATGCGACTGAATAAGCACGGGCACAAGCCTGTCGTACTGTGTCAGAGGGTAGGTGAGAGTACAAACGAAAACTTACCACGTGGGACAGGTGACTGCTAAAGGTTTGACAGGTGACATGCATGCACCTGTAAAACCAAAGGCATGCGCCTTAAATGCAGAAGTGAGAAAGTGCACAAAATCAAGGAATTAGGTAAGCTAAGACAGGCGACTGATGTGGTTCACACAGGCGCATGTGCCATGTGCAGTCGCCTGTAAAACCAATGTACATCACCTGAAACCACAAGTGCGAAACATGTCAAAATGAGAATTTTGGGTAAGGATGGATAGGCGAATGTAGTGTAATGGGAAGGCGCCTGTGCCCTAGGCAGGCGCCTGTAAACCCAACATACAACGCTGGAAAGTGCACAAGTGCATAACTTGACAAAATGGGATTTTGGACAAGAGAATACATGCAACTAATTAACAATGCACCGGTGCCTGAACATCAGACAGGTGCATGTACTTTGTACAGCAGTCACCTTTAGAAGTAATGAATGAAAGCCCAAAAACCCTAGCAAAAGCGTGTGCATTACCGACGACTGAAGAACAAAATACATGCACTTGTAACGAGAAAGTCGCATGACTACTTTTCAGCAGTCGGCTGTCAAACACTCAAATTACATATTAAGAATTTTATAATCCAGAGTCCTAGGGAAATGATTCTAAGTGTTTCCCAAGATAAAGTGAGTGATGTGTGTGCTCTAAGATAACTATATTTCAAAGCTACAATATAAGAGAAAGAAATAAAAGAATAGAAAGATTTACAATGAAGTTTAGCTTCTTTTCTTTCTCTTGATTGATCTTAAAGTCTTTGAGTCTTCTTTCTTTAACTTGATCACTCAATCATCTCTTTGAGCTTTGATTGTTCTTGATTGTCATTCATTGCAATTGATCTTCAAGATTAGATTTGGTAATGACTTAACTGCATGGAGGGGATTAGTCACAAGTATTTATAGTTGCTCATCATCAAAACCAAGTAGTGAGAATGCAATACTCAAAATTCTCCCCCTTTTGGGAATGACAAACAACCATAAACAAAAATAAATAATCGTGCTTTAAAAATACTTACTCCCACTACATAGATTCCAATCAAGTTAGTCAATAGAGATATGAGCATCAAATGATAAATTGAAAGTAGTGTATGATATAAGTGACACATACATGCATAGAGAGAATATGGAATAAATTCAAAGTTTTTGAATTTATGATATTTGAATCCAAATTCCGTATATCTTACTCCTACTGAATCTAAGGATATATCAATATTAGATTCAATATAATGTTTAACTTCCAATTAGCATGAAATTATGAGGTTTGTTTATTTCTCTTCCATATGGCATGATCCAATAAGTGGGAGTAGAGAAACAACAACAACTAGGGCTAAATAAAAGAGAAACACTTGAGAGTATAAAGAGTAGGATAAGTATTTAATGTTGTACCAAATGAAAACTATAATACATGAAGGTGTATCACAAAAATACTTATCAAAATCATCAAAATCATAGTTGATTAGATGAAGAGAAGTCAGCAATATCCATGCCATGAAATAAAGAGATTGTAATCTCACAAATCTCAACATTCAACATATAAAGGATCACACAAGAGTACAATTTAGACAAAAGAGTCATAATATATATATATATATATATATATATATATATATATATATATATATATATATATATATATATATATATATTCTATATTAAAATCGAATCGGATGTTAAGATTGCTCTGTGCGGGTTGGATACTGAAGAGATCGTGGACGCTACGCCTTTTACTAATTGGGGTCTCCTACCTGGATGACTTCCTCCTTTTTTGGAGTGATTTTAGCTATTTTAGCTAGCTATATTAGCATGGTTTTCTTTGCCTCTTGTATTGCATCTTGCTGTAATGAGCCTGACATGTATAAATGATTGATTCTAATCTGTTGGGGGTGACGACGCTTGTGTCCTCTCCCCCCACTTATTATTATCAACATTGTTTACTTGTTTTGGTCCATGTATATATTTCGATATTAATATAGACTAACTTTCATTCATCAAAAATACACACACACACACACACACACACACACACACACACACACAAGTCAAAATAATGGATGAACCCTAGAGGGATTAGAGCACACATCCACCCGTTACAAATTTAACGGTCTCAAAACGTGCGAATTTGTTGAAATGCCTTGATCGAAGGACAAATGACATTATTTCTCAACGATTATTTTTTAAGGGGGGTATAACAACATATAATGAAGGTGGGAAAAGAATTTGTGAAAAAAATTGCAAAAATAACCTTAAAACATTTTTGCATGGTGCGATATGTTCTCAATTGAAGATTTACACACACACACACACACACACACACATATGAACACATGGTGTACAAAAAAATACCAACTCCATATATCATAAAAAAATATACAACCAAGTCATCCATACAAAAAACACCATGACATACTATAACACAAACACATAGTCCAACATCAAAATAACACCTAGACTCTCAAACCCTAACAAAAACAAACTAAGACCTAGGGTGAGAAATCTCCAACTAGCATCAAGGATCTAGCTGGGTGATGATCGTGGAAGCAACATGAGCTAAGGAGGAGGTCTGTGGAGCTCTTATCTCCATTGAGAAGTACTGAGTCTCCAACTCTGAAGAAGTAGCAGCAGCAGCATCAGAGGTCTCAACTGTAGGAGTGATGACATGTGGAGCCTGAGTAGTGTCAGTAGCAGCAGAGGGACATCAGCAAGAGGAATCTGAGTGATATCAGCAAGAGGAATCTGAGTGACATTAGGAGGAGTAGCATCAGTGGATAGGGTAGCCTCAGTGGGGTGCAGCAAGGACTGGAGATCAGTGGATGGCACTGGAATACCATGATGCACCAAGGAAGAGCTGATCATCTTTAAAATCAAATTTACCTTCCTATCAAGCTAGATAAAGAAGGGGTCATGAGAAGATGGAGCTGATGATGATGATGATGGAATGGTGATATCAATAGGAGGCACTGAAGAGGAAGGCTCAGAAGCTAATTTCCTCTTCTTGGATGCAACCTGTAGAGCCGAAGAAGACTTTAGCTTTGCAGACTCGTCCAAGAGAGGACCAATAGGGATAGACTCATAAGACTCGAGATTGATTTTGAAATGACTAAAGACAAGAGTTACGATGCAGCTGTAGGGTAAATGTGAAAGAGTATGAGTGATCTCAACAGAATCCATCTTATCCAGAATGACTTCAGCCTAATTCACATCCATCATAGAATGGATGGCACACATGCACTTCAGGATATCATGAGAGGGCTGATCAGAAGAGCAAGACTTGGGAAGGATGTTTGATTTCACAACATGGTGGATTGCCCACCCACGCTTAGTGAACATACTAGTCTTGACTCCAAAAATGATAATAGGTGGAATAAACTTGAACATGTCTATCAGAATGTCCTGATCAAGATCTTGAATCTTAGAAATGCTGATATCTGTAGGAATAGCCCCTGAAGAAGGAATATCGAGAATGGTTCCTAGGATCTTGGGATATAGCTTGATGGGGATTCTTTGAACAAAACTGTCAATAACCCCAGTGGTGTTGTACTCACCATGAATGTGATTGGCATAGAAAAGCTTGACAAGCTTAGGATAGGGTTTTAGAGAACCAGATGGTGAATATCGAAAGAGATCAATACACTTAGTCTTGGTCATGAGTTGAGATAAATTCTCAACATGAAAGTCCCCATAGACAAAGAATTTCTCCTTCAAGATTTTGACATGCATCAGGGCATTAAATTTCCCTAAACAGATATCATCACGACAAACAGGGAGAAATGATGAAATTAAAGTTGAAGGAGGAGTAGTTTTAGGGTGAGTTTGGGCTTGAACTTCAGCCTGAGTTTGGTGAATTTTAGCCTGAGTAGAAGTATGAGCTTAGGGTTGAGTTGTATCAGGTTGTTTACGTTTACAGGCTAGTGGAACCTCTTCACTATCCCAAGATTCGTCAGAATCAGATGGAGAAGTAAATACAGGAGAGGGTGATCTAGCTCGCTTCTTACGAGCTTTGGTCGGAGCAACTTTGGGATCCCTAAACATCTTCTCCCTAGGCTTCTTGAGAGATATGGGTTTAGAATTCGATGATGATACGGGCTTAGGACCCATTGAATTGGAAATGAGGTTAACCTAGGCTAGGGCATGAAATTGAAGCAGAAAACAAGTTGCCAATGATCCCTGAAGGAAGAGAAGATGAATGGAAGACACGAGGCTGATGGAAGAAGGAAAGTCGACGGTCAGAGATGCTTGATCTCCGAAGGATTTGAACGGTTAGAGGGTTCTCTAACTGCTTGATGGAAGTGGGAATGAATTGGAGGAGAGGGAAAACAACTCTCGATCGATTGCTATAAGTCAAACTTCCAATCAATCAGAACCATCGAATGAAATCGAACGACTGAGATAAAACGCTCTCCTTACGCAAACAGCTTAGAAATGCGACTGATGCACATAGTGCAGGTGCCTGTCAAACATAGAATCGAAAAGAGCTTAGCAAGAGCACATGCGCTTGTATCATAGAATACAGCCGATTGTCGGATGACAGGCACCTGTGTAATGACTTTCAGGGCCCTGTACACAACTAACAGATTCTAGATTTGGAAGATCATTTCTCAGGAAGATACAAGAGGTGCCTTATGACCAAAATGCTGTTGCATGGGTTACAACCAGGCGCCTGTATGTTGTACATCAGTCACTTGAGTGAGAGATGCGATTTTAAGAAGAGTTCCTAGGGTTTGGGCAGGTGCCTGTTGAAGGAGGCACATGCGCCTGTCCTGGTTCTCAAATCCAGGTATGAGGCAAAAACTTGAGAAATGAGTTCTATCACCCTAAACCTATACACTAGACTCTCTAATCACATCAAAATACTTACATACTCATATAAAACTAATACACACATCAATATAATTATAAATACATAAAATTATCAAAAAATCACATAGAGAACATATTGAGAAAATAGACATAATAGATATACGAGATGAAAATGATCATATAAACACAAAACATAGTATATCAGATGAAAATGAAGTCCTAAATTTCAGATTCACCCATAATCCCTAATTCTCCACGCAACCTCACAAATGAATCTACTTTAAGAGGTTCTGTGAAGATATCAACAATTTGTTTTTGGGTTTCAATGTACTCTAGAATGATGTCCTTCTTAGATACATGATAATTTATAAAATGGTGTCTCACAACTATGTGTTTGGTATGAGAGTGATGTACCGGATTTTTGGATAGACATATTGCACTTTGGTTATCAGCCATGATAGGGCAAGTATCACAATTAATATCATAGTCTTTAAGCGTGTGCCTCATCCAAAGAACTTATGCACATACAAGACTCGCGACAATATATTCCGCTTCGGTTGTGTACAATGATACAAAATTTTACTTCTTGGAAATCAAGAGACAAGAGAATTTCCTAGATAATGGCAAGTGCCACTAGTACTCTTCCTAACGGATTTGTATGCAGTAAAATCGGCATCACTATATGAGATTAACTCATATGTGTTAGATTTAGGATAAAGTAATCCATAATCTAAAGTTTGATTTGTTGGATCTGGATCCTAGCCTAGAGGGGGGGGGGGGGGTGAATAGGCTAATAAAAAATTCTCGTGCAACCCACGAGAAATCACACGCAGTTAAAAGCACAACCAGAGCAGACACAGAGTACACAGCAGATTTACCCTGGTTCGGTCGTCCCAATGACCTACTCCAGCCCCCAAAGCTAATACTAGATTGACTAGTGCAATAGGTACAAAGTCACAAGTTAGAGCACGCTCAGAGCACTCTCTACGCCTCTACACTCGCCAGACTCTCAGTACCCCACACACAGTGTTTTCTCTCACTATCAATCCTAGCAAAGCTTTCTACCAGTTAGTCCCAAACTAGCTGGGTCCCACTTGTCCAGTCCCAACTAGACAAGTCCCAAAATAGTCACAGAAAATAGGTAAAAGTTTCCCCTACAGAGAACGTTACACTAAGACACAAATAAAAGAGTTTAAGGGTTTAGAAATGCTCAGTTTGTGTCCGCGTAGACGTCTCTGTCAATCAGCGTGTTGTCAGCTCCAATCTGACGCAAACGGTGTCTCAATCTGACTCCTGGATGTCAAGTTGTGCACTGGTCTGTGTACAAAGCAATTCAGTTCAAATCCTTATAAAACTCTGGTCTGTGCGCTCAGTAATGCTGTTTGAATTGACTGTCGGTGTGCAAAGAAAGTGCAGTTCTCTGCAATTTAAACTCGGTCGGTGCACAGAGCAATCCCTTTAAATCTTTATGCCACGTCAGCCACTTCAGCCCGACTTCTGATTTCGATCCCACGGCAAACTGATTGCCACGTCAGCCCGTGGAGATTCGTGCACACTTTCGAATTCCCGCAGCCACGTCAGCAAATATATGATGCGGGCTTCGTTTCACTTGTTTACGCATGCATCGATCTCAGTCGTTCGAGTGTTTTGCTTTTCGATCACAGCCGTTGATTCGATTTGTCGCATGCAGCAACGAGGCGACGACGATGGCGGTGGGTCGATCTTCTTCGACTTCTTCGTCTTCGGTTCTCCTTTGAGTTCGGCGATGATCAACGGCGAGAAGAGCACGAACTCGAGTGCGGCGACTTCTCCTCTCCACAGCGTGTAGCAGCAGCTATCTTCAACGACGCCGGCGTCTCCTTGTCGAGTGGTGCAGCAGTTACTCCGGTGGATTCCAATGGCAGCAGTGACGGCGAGCTCTTCGACAGCGTCGGTCTTCACAGCGAGCTCCTCTCCGACGAACTTTGGTGGGGCTTCGACTTGACGGCGACGGCGGAGGCTTCTTTGGAAGCGACGGCGAGATATCAGATGTTCGACGGCAGCGGTACGCTTCGACGAGCAGCTCTGTGGATCTTCGAGCGGTGAGTTCTTCCGCAGACTATTTGATTTCGACGATGGCGTCTTCGCAACAGCATCGGCGAACTCTTTTGTTGGCAGCGACGACGGATGAGTTCTTCCTCAGCAGCGGCGTCGTCGTCTTTGTCTTCGAGAAAGTCCACAGCTCCGAGGAACAGCGGGCGACAACTTCGTCTACGGCGGTCTTCTTGCAGCGGCGGTGAGAGCTTCGAGATGATGGCTACGTCGTTTACTCGACGGCGACACAATGAAGCGATGCGAACGGCGGCGGGAGCTTCGAGGCTTTGTTGTTGGTGATGCTTGAGAGCGAAGCTCCGATCGCTTTTCTTTGACGATGACGGGCTTTTGGCAAGGAGATGGGTTAAGGCTTTTTACACACAAAAAAATCGCACCTCTTTGATATGCCGTTGTAAACTATTGGAGAGGGCTTCTTTGAATTTTTAATGGCCGCACTCAATATTGTAGCACCTCCACGACTTTATTTGCTTGCCGTACTCTTTTTATTTTTTATTGGTTGCTGCGCAAGAAATATTTTGTGTTGCCCCACATTTCAACCCTAGGAAGGATGTGATTATATAGGGCTAGGGTTAGTTAGTATTTGGCAATGGAGGATGATGTAGAATCCCTATTATATAGGAGAGTCGAGATAATATATCTGAATAGAATTCGAAATACGAATTTAGAAATAGAATTTGATCTCCATGGTAATTGAGATTGAAAATTCAAATTGTGAATTTGAATTTTACTAGGAGTTGGTATTGGCTAAGAAGTTTGTATAGCCATAGGATAAATTCCAATAACCAAATAGGATTTGGATCTATCTCTTTATGTTGGACTAAGTCCAACTTGATCCCTATTGGCCAAGTCAAGCTTCTTTGTACACACACACACTCTCTCTCCCAGTATGCTATACGAATAGCAATTCCGCCAAATATCGAAAGTATATCATTTTGCCAAGCCTGAAACATACTGAGCACACACATTAGATATACCGACACGTTTGTCATCATCAAACCAAGATCCTAGATCGTTGCTTCCAACATGATTGAGGTAACAAAATATTTGTTTAACCGTAATCGAATGTGATTCCTTAGGTTGTGATTGATATCTTGCACATAAGCAAACAGAAAAAAATATCGGGTCTACTTACGGTTAAATAAAGTAAACTACCAATCATACCTCGAAATAGACGAATGTCTACATCTTTTCTATTTTCATCCTTGTGAAGGTGTGAGGTGGTACTCATGGGAGTTCTTTTGTTTGAAGATGATTCCATACCAAATCGCTTGATTAGCTTCCCGGTGTACTTTGTTTGATGGATGAATATGACATCATTCATTTTGCTGGATTTGTAGTCCTAGAAAGTAGTTGAGCTCACACATGTGGCTCATCTCAAATTCTTCCTTCATAGACTTGGAAAATTCTTGGCAAAGATCATAGTTAGTAGACCCAAAAAGTATATCATCTACATACACTTGAATGAAAAGAATGTCATTTTCATAATACTTAGTGAAAAGTATTGAATCAACTTCACTTATTTCAAATCCCAAACCTAAAAGAAAGTTTCTAAGGCGATCATACCAAGCTATATGAGGTTATCTCAACCCATATAAAGCTTTCTTAAGTTTAAAAACATGGTTTGGAAATTTTTCATGAATATATATGGGTGGGTGAGAAACATATACTTCTTTAATAACAAATCCATTTAAAAATGTACTTTTAACATCTATTTGGAATAATTTAAAAATTTTATGAGATGCAAAAGATAATAATAATCTAATAGCTTCTACCCTAGCTACTAGAGCAAATGATTCTTCGAAATCAATACATTCTTCTTGCCGGTAGCCTTGAGCTACTAACCTTGCTTTGTTCCTTGTAACAACTTCATTCGCATACGTCTTATTCTTGATGATCCACTTAGTTCCAATGAATTGATGTCTACTTGGTAGAGGAACTAGCTCCCAAACTTCATTCCTTTCGAATTGGATGAGTTCTTCTTCCATTGCCACGATCCAAGAGCTACACATGCTTCTTGAGTGTTCTTTGGCTCAATTGTGGAGACGAAGGCGCAATGAGTGAATTCTTCAACCCTTGATCTTGTCCGGACACCCACTCAAATATCACTAAGAATATGATCATATGGGTGGTTACAAATGGTTAGGTACGCTTTGGGTACTCCCGTATCTCTAGGAACAATCTCAACATCTTCATTAGTAGGGTTAGTCTCAATAACATCATCAAGTTTAGAATTATTAATAGAATCACAAAAAACTTCTAAACTATCATCATGAACATGAGGCACATCAAAATCTTCATTAAATGAAATGTGAAGTGATTCCTCAATTAATGAAGTGTTCTTGTTGTATATCTGGTAGGCTTTGCTACATGTGTAGTATCAAACAAAAATTCCTTCATCGGATCTTGGATCAAATTCATCTAGATTATATGTGTTCTTAATAAAACTTTTTGAACCAAAAATACGAAAATATTTTACTTGTGGATTTTTATCATAAAATAATTCAAAACAAGTTTTGTTCGTACGGGGCCTCACTAGGATCCTATTGAGCACATAACATGTCGTGTGCATCGCTTCCACCCAAAATTGAAATCCTAGATGACTATTATGGAGCATTGTGCGTGCACACTCAATAAGTGTCCTATTCTTTCTGTCAATAACACCATTTTGTGGTGGTGCACAAGGAAACGAAAAGTTGTGAGTTATTCCGTGGTCTTCACAAAACTTAGAGAAAAGCTCATTCTCAAATTTCCCTCCATAATCACTACGCATAGTGATAATGGTGGTTCCTAAGTGATTTTGAGTTTTCTTAGCAAACTTGGTAAATTCTTTAAAAGCTTCATTTTTAGTTGTTAAGAAATATACCCATGTAAATCTAGAAAAGTCATCAACTATGACTAATCCATAATGTGCATTATTTAAAGATGCAACTCTAGTAGGTCCAAATAAATCTAGATGAAGAAGTTCTAGGGGCCTCTTAGATGAAATGAAATCTTTAAGTTTAAAAAACGATTTACGTGGTTTGCCACGTTGACAAGAGTCACAAAAACTTTTCTTATTAAAATAAATCTTTGGAAATCCTTTAACTAAATCTTGCTTAGATAAATTATAAAGATGTTTAAAATGAACATGTCCAAAACAACGATGCCATAAAACTTGTTCTTTAGTGTGTGTAAGTAAGCAATGATCTAGTGATCTTGGCATACTTAAGATATAGATATCTTTATGGCATGTGCCGAAAAACAAAACACTAGATTTATTATCTATAATGCTACACATATCCTCTCCAAAGTTAACTTTGTGACCTTTGTCACAAAGTTGACTTATGAAAATGAGGTTATGTTTTAAATCATCTACAAGACAAATATTTTCTATTAAATATTTAGATGGATTACCGACTTTACCAACTCCAATGATGGTTTCCTTTTCATCGCCTCCAAAGATCACCATTGCACTGTTTTTGATGCGGATCACTTCGGAAAGAAAAGAGGGATCTTCCATCATATGTTTAGAGCAACCACTATCTAGTATCCATCATTTCTTCTTAGAGCACATTTTGCGTTTGTTGCTCTTTTTCCTTTTCTTGGGTACCTACACATGTTACCATAAGCTCATGGTACCCAATCTTGTTTGGTCCAAGGGGATTAGCCCTTTGGAAACCATGTCCAAGTGGACTTTGGCTTCCCAACATAATCCTTACAATTAATCACATCTCTAAAATAGGATTGCACATATGAATTCCTATCATGTATGCTAATGTCTTTGGGACCCCAAATAGTGTAAGTTTTGGGAGTCCTTTTCTTAGTTGCATGCACATAAGATAAGACTGATTTCTATGTGGTGCATGAGATTTATGAGCATGTGATATAGCATAAATGAATGGTGGAGGATAAGCATGCTACATATAGTGGTCAAGTGAAGCATAAGGAGCATACAAATGATGAGGTGCATAAGAATGAACACATATATATGGATGTGGTGTATGAGCATAAGTATGTGGAGGAGCACATGTGTTGGTTGGATGTGCTCGTGGGTGTTGTGCATAGAACTCATCATAAGTGACCATATGTGAAGTATGCGTATTTCTACGTGGGTGGGTGTAGGTGTACATGAAGGCATTGTTGAGTATTGACTTCTCCCTACTTGGTTTTGATGATGAGCAAATATAAATATTTGTGACTAATCTCCTCCATGCAGTTAATTCATTGCTTAATCAAATCATGAACATCAAATTGCAATGAATGACAAACAAAGATCTATGAAAGCTCGAAAAGACAATTGGGTGATCAAGATAAAGAATGAAGCTTCAAAGACTTCAAGATCATTCAGGAGAAAGATGAGAAGTAAAAACACAATGTAAATCTTTTGTTCTTCTAGTTTCTTTCTAATTAGAATGTAGCCTTGCAGTAGAATTAACTTGGAACACACACATCACTCAATCTATCCTAGTATTTCATTAGAATTCATTTTAGGACTCTATTTCTAAATTTCATTTTAGGACTCTATTTCCAAATTCCATAACATGTGCATTTTAGTTGATCAACATGCGACTGCTGAACTTTTGATATGCGCATGTCTCTATACAGTCGCATGTGATTTGTTCAACAGTCGTATGTAATGCACAAGTTTTTCATAGGATACTTTGGGTTTTCTGTATTCAATTCCAGCAGGAGACTTATGTACAATGTACATGCGCCTGGCTCTTTGCAGGCGCCTATGACTTGTTAGTTAGTCGCATGTATCATCTTGCCCAAAGATCCCATGTTTGTCAACTTTTACACTTGTGCAATCAGGCTCTGTCGATGGTTTTGCAGGCGCCTGCTTATGGCACAAGTACCTGTCCATATCGCTACAGTCGCCTGTCCAGAACTTGCCAAGAATTCTCATTTTGGCAAGTTACGCACTTGTGCACACAGGCGCTAAACATTGGTTTCCCAGTCGCCTGCCCATGGCACAGTCGCCTGTGCATACCACATCAGTCACATGTCCTTGTCTTTCTAGAAATTTTGATTTTGGTAAATTTCGCACTTCTGCCACTCAGATGCCTGACGTTGGTTTCCCAGGCACCTGCTTATTTTCAGGCGTATGTCAAACCTTCATCAGTCGCCAGTCATACGTGGTAAGTTACCGTTTTAATTCTCACATACCCTCTGACACAGTGTAGTAAACGATTGTAGTTCCTTCATCAGTCGCATGTCCTGTATATAAATTCAATCCGTTGGAATATTCTACACAGATTTTGAAAGGGCTTTTTGGGTAATTGTTTGAGGTCTTTGAGAGAGCTTATAAATAGGCCATTTACTGTTCCATTGGGAACTGCTAGGAACCGTTAAGACTTCATTGATTTCATCTCTCAAGCTCTCAAGTGCTTAATTCTTTCAAAGCCCTCACTGTCTCTTGCTCAAACAACCTAGAATCAAAGTTCAAATCTTCTAGGCATTTGGTAGTGACAAGTGCAAGGGTTATTCTCTATTTTAGGAAGAGATCAACACACTCCACACTCTTGCTTCTTCAAGTTCTACTTCAAGGCATTTGTGTTTGTAAGTGTGTATTTCAATTTCATAACTTTCGTTAAATTGGTTTTTGCTCTCGGAGTGTTTGCTTGATCCCAAGTCGTGGGAATCAAGGTCAAAAATCTTGTGTATTGATTACACTTGTAGGGTTGCTACTAGTGGGTTGAAAGGAAAATTCAAGCAAGGGTTTTAGCTTGAGTATCCGGGTGGTAGTGACGTATGATTACCAGGAACAAGTCAGGTTTGACTCGAGTAATCCGAACCCGTGAACATCTTGTGTTTGTTTGTTCAATTTGTTGTTTCATATTATTTCTACATTGTTTGTTGGTTAGAATTTTAATTAGACATAATTTCCTTGTTTATTTTATAAACACTATTCAACCCCCCTTCTATTGTTTTTCTCATAGCACATGGTCCTTACATGCATGCCCCTTCCTTTGAGATTTACCCTTGGTGGGTTTCTTTGCAAAGGAGGGAGTGTGAGAAGTGATGAATTTCTTGGTAGTTTTGCTACCCAAAATGTTGTGATCATCACTTGTGGATGCACCAGAGGTTGGCCTCACAAAATCTATAGTGATACCACTATATGTGGTGCGTGCTTTGGATGTATTTCCTTAGAATTACCAAGTCCAACACGATGGTTGGTCGGTAGTTGAGTTGAAAGCAAATCATCCAATTTTCCTTTCCATTTGTTGAATCTTTCAACATTGGAGCACATGAGCTCATACTTCTTCGTAATTGAAGAAATAGTTGCATCCAAGTTGGATGCATGTGTGATAAGCTCGTGTACTTAGGTTTTGAGAGTTTCATTCTCAATACCCAAACTCGTGTTTTGATATTGAGGATTTTCAATCTCAAGATCATTGCAATCCAGAATGGACACACGATCAAGTTGAGATTTGAGGGAATTCACTTCATTTCTCAACAAGCTATTTTGTGAGTCCAAATTAGCTTTTTCAAGAGTGAGTGATTCAACAATGGTGTTATTGTAGGAGATGAGAGGCATGGATGACTTATAATCAATTATCTCCTTAGACTTAGTATATTTAAGCATTAGTTTTTGGTACTTAGAAAATAATTGTTCATTTGCAAATCTTAGTTCATTCATGGTTACCTCGGGTTCTTCACTTTCACTTTCACTTGAGCTCTCATTGAAAGATGTATCCTCACATGCCATGAAACACATGTGCGCTTCCTCATTCTTTTCATCCTCGGATTCACTTGGAGAATTTTCACTTGAGTCATCAAATGTCCATACAAGTCCATTTTTCTTGTTTTTCTTGTACTTGTCAGTCTTGTTGTATTTTGGAGCTCTCCACTTCTCCTTGTTCTTTAGCATTGGGTTATTCTTTTTGATGTGCACTGTGTTATTACACTTATAGCAAAGAGAAGTATTGTTAGTGAAATCAAACTTAGAATTGGATGGAAATTTACCTTTGCAGAAGAAGCGTTGGAACTTCTTTGCCATAAGCGCCATAAATTCCAAGTCCATCTCATCACCGGACTCATCACATTCGGAGGATGAAGAAGCGGCTTTGAATTCTATTTCTTACTTCTTTGCCTCCGTTGGATTCACCATCCCCTTTGTTTCATGCGGGTGTCCCTTCTCACTTTATAGGACATGAGTGTATCGATAAGGTTCACCACGGTGTAGCTTTGCATATCATTGAATTCTTCAATCACCATGGTTCTTCTTTCCCATTTCAAGGTCATTTCCATGATGATCTTCCTCACCTTTTCTTGTTGGTTGTACATCTTTCCAAGAGCTTTAAGCTCATTGGTGATGTCGGTGAAGCGAAAATACATCATCTTTTCTTGTTGATTATACATCTTTCCAAGAGCTTCAAGCTCATTGGTGATGTTGGTGAAGCGAGCATACGTCGTAGTAATTTTCACATTTTCCTGTATTTGAAACATTATGAAATTTTGCACGGGAACATGTAACTTTGAAAGTTTTACCTTGTTGGTTCCTTGAAGAGTACCGACGAGATGATTCCAAATTTGATATGCACTCTTGCATGTGCATATCTTATTGAACTCATTGGGATCCAAGGCACAATGAAGAGTGTTCATTGCCTTGGCTTTATTCACCACATCGGACATCTCGGAGGGTGTCCATTTGTCGTAGTCCTCTTCCATTGGCGCTACGTGTTACGCCTATTTGGTCGAGACCCGTAAAGCACGAGCCCAGGAGCCCGACTACTGGTCAAAAGCCCATCTGCGTCCTCAAAGCCCATTCGACAAAGGCCCTACAAGAGGCCTCCTCGAACGTCGATCCGACCCAGCCCCAATAACCTGTTAGTCGCTCGCCCACTCCTGCGAAAACCACTCCCCCAGAATGCGCGACCACTAAAGAGCGATAATGGGAAGGTGCTGGCATGGCGGAGGGAGCGGCGGCGAGGGGGGACTGATGGGGCACGATCAATGGCGGACGTGGGACGTGGGTCAGAGGCGATCACGCCGGGGCTCTACAAAAGGGCAAGGAAGACGACGAAGAAAGGGACCGCATCTGAGGTAACAAAACCTAAGGTACTCCATCAACGACCTCGTTCCCCCAATTCATCTCCTTCCTCCCCCGCTCGCACCGAGAGACACCGTCACGATCTCCTCACGAGTCGGACCGTCTCCGCCGGGCCTCCATTCTCAGATCTCTATCTGACTTAGGCATCGGAGGGGATTTGGCCGGAACCAAGGTCCGGCCCCCTGACGAGCGTTCTCGTCTACGCAGGTGAACAACAGACCAACGGGCCGAGGCTACCCCTCGCCCCTCTCCGACCACTCGATCAACCGGACGGTGAGGCTTCCCCTCACCCTCAGCCTTCCTTGGCCGAGCACGCCATATCGAGGCCGAGCGTCCTAATCGGGTCTGAGACTCACCCTCGCCACCCGCCGGCCGTGCGTCTACCCGGGTGACTGAGGCTTCCCCTCATCCCCCTTCCATTGGCGACTGAGGCTTCCCCTCGTCCCCCTTCCAGCCGAGGCCGAGCACACCTGTCCGAGGCCGGGCGTCTCAACCTGGGCCGAGGCTTCCCCTCGCCCCTTCTGCACCGATTCGAAGCCCCCGAGGGACCCAAAGCGGGCCCCTTGACCACGTTGACCGGGTTCTCCACGGTCAACGCTTTGTAGTGAGAAAACACTCTGAAACATCTGGCGCCGTCTGTGGGAACGGAAGACTGTCCCACGAAGAAGCAAACCACACCTACAATGGCGCGAGCCAGCAATGGAAGGAAGCGCATGACCCCCATCCCGGAGGAGGGGAATGGCGCATCTAATGGCAACCCCGAGGACACGCACGTCGACGGCCACCCCGCCCACTCAACCGAAGAGACCGGCGGCTCAGAACTAGCCACACAGGGACAGCTCCGTGCCCTGGCTCAGGAGACCAACGCGAGCCTCCAGACGTTGGTCGCGACAGTACAGCAGCTTGTCGGCCCCGCGCCGCCCGACGGGGGCGCGCTGAACGATAGCCACCGATGGGCGGGGGGTCCCCCGCACTTACGGTCCGCGGTGGTCGACGACCACGGGACCCGGAAACCGAACACAGAGCGTCGGTTCACGCGGTCTGGCTCCCGTCAGGCGAGGTCACGTGCCTCCTCGCCCTATCGTGAAAGGAGCCGGAGAGAGACCGAAGGGACGAACGGCGAATCGATGACAGCATCGTCTCGTCGATCACGGTCGTCCCACCGCAGGAGAAGCGAACGACACCACTCAAGAGACCGATCACGGTGGAGCAGGAGCTCCCGCAGGAGGAGTCGGGAGCGTCGGGTCAGCCCGACCCCCAGCGTGGCGAAGGCTGCGGAGCCCGCCCCACCGGCGCCGGTGCTACCTCCACCCCCGCTCGAGCCGGAGACAGGCGAATACCGCATCCCCGGAGGCATCCACGGGGACCTGTGTGCCTTATCGCAAAGAATAACCGACGCCCGGGTCCCCTCTCGATTCAGGATCCCGGTGCTGGGAAAGTACGACGGAATAGGAGACCCGGCGCACCACGTGATGGACTACGAGGGGGACATGGCCTTCCAGGGAGCTGACGATGACCTGCTCTGCCGGGGCTTCTATTCGACTCTCAGGGGAGCGGCGAGGATCTGGTACCACAGCCTGCCCGGCCGCTCCATCGACAGTTTCGAGCAACTCGCCCAGTTGTTCTGCAAACAGTTCATGGCGGGGAGGCTGATCAAGCCTGGTGCTGAACATCTGTTCAACATAGTGCAAGGCCCGGCCGAGCCACTCCGACAGTTCATGCGCCGCTTCAATGCCGAAAGGCTGAACGTGAACAGCCCACCCGACCTGGTGGTCCAGACGGCTCTTAAGAAAGGGCTTCGCCACAGGGGCCTCAAGAAGTCCCTACACACCGACCCCCCAAAGGACCTCCCCGGGATCATGGCAAGGGCTGAGCGCTTCATGCTGACTGAGGAGGCCTTGGCCGAGGATGCAGGAAAAACCGCTCGAGGGACCAAGCGTGGCGACGGTGGACGAGCTAGCCCCGAAGGGTACCGGACCGAGAAGAGGCAGAGGAACAGGCAGCGGGGAGAAAGCACGAGAGATACCACCCCAGACGCCATTCTCGCCCAAGTACAGAGGGAAGAGCGGGCTGATCGCCCTCCACCGAAGGCTAAAAGAGGCGGGAAGAACCGGGAGAAGTACTGTAAGTACCATAAGGACGATGGCCATGACACAGAAGATTGCTGGCATCTGAAGAAAGACATTGAGAAGCTGATGAACCGAGGGCACGCCAGGAATCAGGCCGACGAACCGGCCTACGGAGAAGGGACCTCCACGCAGCCGGACAAGGGGAAGAAGATCAACGCCATCCAAGGCCCCCTCCGCATCATAGAGTGAGCAGACAATGACTCTTCCCCCGGCGGCAGCCTAGTATGAGGGAGTTATCCAGTTTTACAACCCTCTGTTTAGCTTCATTTCCTTTTCTCTGTTTCCTCCAAATGTACCGGTCCGACAGGACTCATGAGGGTACAAACGCAATCTTTTTATTGTCTTTACTTAAAATCCCGACGGAGTTGACGTGTCGCCAATAACGCAAAAGGCCGGGGACCGCCGCCTCACTGGAGGAGGAAGAGGAGCTTTGCCCTCGCCGACCGTCTCCGGCACTCATAAGTCTGAGGGCAATTCCCCCAGCAGACGCGGACGCTGACCGGTCCTAAGCCGAGGAGCTTTGCCCTCGCCGACCGACTACAGTACTCATAAGTCTGAGGGCAATTCCCCCAGCAGGCACGGGCGTTGACCGGTCCTAAGCCGAGGAGCTTTTGCCCTCGCCGACCGACTCCAGTGCTCATAAGTCTGGGGGCAATTCCCCCAGCAGGCACGGGCGCGGACCGGTCCTAAGCCGAGGAGCTTTGCCCTCGCCGACCGACTCCAGAGCCCATAAGTCTGGGGGCAATTCCCCCAGCAGACACCGACGCCGACCGGTCCTAAGCCGAGGAGCTTTCCCCTCGCCGACCGACACCAGCGCTCATGAGTCAGGGGGCAATTCCCCCAGCAGGCACGGACGCCGACCGGTCCTAAGCCGAGGAGCTTTCCCCTCGCCGACCGACCCCTGCGCCCATAAGTCTGGGGAGAATCCCCAACGCCAGTTTTCGTCCATTCCCAAGCCAAGAACAAGGCAATAACACAAAGGACCCAAGAATTCCAAGTAAGTCGATTTCATTTATAATAGTTGACCCGAGTACAAAAATGCGTCTTATTTACAGGGGATCAAGGCGAAGGGAACACCCTACAAACAGTCTACTCACGACAAATGACAGAGTTCAGATCGACACCGACAAAGCAAAATTGGTTGACAAAAGACCCAGAGTAGGTGACCCAAGCTAACGGCCATGCAACCAGCAATTGTTGGCCGCGGGGCTGAAGGAGATGGCGGGGGCCGGGGATCCATTTCAAGTAGACTGGCCCAAAGAGAAGCGGATGCTTAAAAATTTGAGGATAAAGCTGGGAGGGACTGCTTAAGGAGCCCGAGCTCGGGAGGACACATCCTCGGGCACTTCGCCCTGCTCGGAGCGAGGGGACCCGACTGGCGGAGGGGCTTGCCGGACACGTTCCGCACATTCCCGGAAGGAAGACTGGACGACTTCGACGATCCGGGGGGCGATGATGTCTATATACTTACCGAAGGCCCCCCTGAGAACCTCGAAGATCTCCTTCCCCAGGGTCTCGACGACGCCCTTCTCCACCTCCTCCGCCAGCCGCATTACCTGACGCCGGTCCGACAGTTCCCTCTGAAGCTCCTCCCTCTCCAGACGGAACGACTCCGCCGCTTCCTCAGCCGACTGATGAGCATCCCCTAGCTTTCCCTCGAGGTCACCCACTTGTCCCTCCAACGCAGCCACACGGAGGGCTAGGCGCCGAGACTCCATCTGGGCCTCCATCATGGCCACCTCGGCCGCCCCGGCCCGCTCCTGAGCCCTCATGGAGGACTCCTCCAACTCCCTCAAGCGGACGGCCCGACACTGCAACTCCACAGCGAGCGCTGAACCCTGAAAAGACGAGACATGGGCTAAGAAAAGGATAAAGAGAAAGAGAGGATAGCAAGATAACCGAACCTGTTGGAGGATCCAGACCAAGGAATCCGACATCTTGTCGGCCGGGATCTTCTTGAGGAGGCTGCGGTCCCGGGGAGGGACGGAGACCTCGGCAACCTGCTGGGCCACGGCTCGGTCAGCAAACATCGAACTCCCAGGGACGACAATCGAAGCCAAGTCGCTCGCCAATAAGGCCCCGACCCCTGGTGATACGGGCGAAGACGCTGCGAGGGGGGTGGCTGGCAAAGCTATCGAAGGATCCCCAGCGGTCGCCACGGGAAGCGCGGAACCTGCCGGGCCGGAGGGATCCACGTCCTCCTTCCTCTTCTTTCCCCCGTGGAGCTCCGAAGGCGCCGGAGGAGAACGCTTCCGCCTCGCACCATCCTCACCCCCCGGAAGGGGATCGCCAGAAGAAGAGGCGGGAGGCGCGGCCACCACCTTACCCACGGCAGGCTCGGCTCGGCGCACCTCCTCCTCAATGGTCCTCCGAGTCGCCCTTCCAGAGGTACTACCTCGGCTCCGAGCGGCTCCACGACGGATCAGCTCGTCAACGTCACGGACGAATTCGCGGCCAGCCATCCCTGCAAAGGAGACCGAAATCAGGATGAGTCATAGGGCGATCCGGGGATGAAAAAGCGACCTACCCGGAGACCACAAGACGGCCTTCAGGAGTAGGTCGTCCAGCAAAGACCAAATGGACTTCGTTTCCAAAGGAAGAGCCAACAGAAGCGCAGCGGCTGCCCGGTCGGCGTCTGAGAGAACCAACGACAGGCGAGAATGGACAGAACTGCCCCAGCTTGTCAGAATCTGGGCCTCGCCCAAGAAGACCACGAAGACATAATCCAAGTTCCAATCCCCTGACCAGCGGGGTAACCCGATCAGGCATTCCCTCCTCGAATGAGCTCGGAGTAGCAGCCATGACCCCGGACCGACCGTCTGGGCCTGGTAAAAGTAGAAGAGAAGGGGGAGAGTCGGCTCCAGACCACGGGTACAGCAGAGCGTTACGAAGCCCGTCAGTACCGCGATCGAACACGGGGTGAACTGACACAGGGACACTGTGAAATGTTCCATGACCTGGATGAAGAAGGGATGGAGCGGGAAGCGAAGACCCAGGCGGAACATCTCGACGTAGACACCGACCTCATTACTCGTCGGAAGGCAAATCCGCTCGTCGACAAATGGAACCTGAACCTCGTATGGAAAGCAGAGATATCTTTCCCGGATCTCCGCGGCCACCGAAGGAGGGGTCCTCGACGGCGTACGGAGGACAACCGGGGGCACATTAAGCCGTACGGCAGCCAACGCCACGTCATCACGGGCGTAGTCTGGAAAAAGTTTCTCCTTCCCCTTATCTTGAAGAGAACGACTCCCGGCGGGGGAACCAGACTCCCTTAGCCGGGGTTCGCCCCGCCCGGACTCCGGAGGACCCCTCGTCCTCCGGCCAGAACCGCCTATCCTAAGAGCAGCCATAAGATGAAAGCAAGAGAGGAATTACCTATTTTCAACTATTTTTGGAGAGGACAAAGAAGCGAAGGCGACGGGGAACTCCGGGTTGCTGAAGGCTCTGAATATCGGGAGGAGCGAAGAAGAAGTGGAGATCAACACAACTGGGGATCTTATATGCCAGGGGAGAATTCGAAGCGCCTGACAAGAATGCGTGGCGAGGTTCGAAGAGTCGGTGGCGTTTCGAAACTGGCGCCAGTTGAAGACCAATCGATCCGCCTCATCATGACCTGCATTTATGGCCTCGCCTCGATTGAAGCGCCGCTCGGAATCCCAGGAGACATAACGGGTGATCTGAGCGAGCCGAGGCTGATCGACCCCACCAATGGCGGCTCACAAACCCTTCGGCTTCTCGAGCTCAAGGCGACTACGTGAGCGGCGGGGATAAGCTTGCCGCTACACGTGGCAGCATCTGAAGGCCGACGGCGCTTCGGAACCCACGCCTTAAAAACATCGAACGGGCCAACTCATGATGACGACTAATAAATGAGTCGGCATCGACTGGCGAGCTCGTCAAAATCGGCAGAGGTCACATCGGCCGAGCCGAACCGGCCGAGGCCGATCAACCCGACCGATGGGGGCAATTGTTACGCCTATTTGGCCGAGACCCGTAAAGCACGAGCCCAGGAGCCCGACTACTGGTCAAAAGCCCATCTGCGTCCTCAAAGCCCATTCGACAAAGGCCCTACAAGAGGCCTCCTCGAACGTTGATCCGACCCAGCCCCAATAACCTGTTAGTCGCTCGCCCACTCCTGCGAAAACCACTCCCCCAGAACGCGCGACCACTAAAGTGCGATAATGGGAAGGTGCTGGCATGGCGGAGGGAGCGGCGGCAAGGGGGGACTGATGGGGCACGATCAATGGCGGACGTGGGACGTGGGTCAGAGGCGATCACGCCGGGGCTCTACAAAAGGGCAAGGAAGACGACGAAGAAAGAGACCGCATCTGAGGTAACAAAACCTAAGGTACTCCATCAACGACCTCGTTCCCCCAATTCATCTCCTTCATCCCCCGCTCGCGCCGAGAGACACCGTCACGATCTCCTCACGAGTCGGACCGTCTCCGCCGGGCCTCCATTCTCAGATCTCTATCTGACTTAGGCATCGGAGGGGATTTGGCCGGAACCAAGGTCCGGCCCCCTGACGAGCGTTCTCGTCTACGCAGGTGAACAACAGACCAATGGGCCGAGGCTACCCCTCGCCCCTCTCCGACCACTCGATCAACCGGACGGTGAGGCTTCCCCTCACCCTCAGCCTTCCTTGGCCGAGCACGCCCTACCGAGGCCGAGCGTCCTAATCGGGTCTGAGACTCACCCTCGCCACCCGCCGGCCGTGCGTCTACCCAGGTGACTGAGGCTTCCCCTCATCCCCCTTCCATTGGCGACTGAGGCTTCCCCGCGTCCCCCTTCCAGCCGAGGCCGAGCACACCTGTCTGAGGCCGGGCGTCTCAACCTGGGCCGAGGCTTCCCCTCGCCCCTTCTGCACCGATTCGAAGCCCCCGAGGGACCCAAAGCGGGCCCCTTGACCACGTTGACCGGGTTCTCCACGGTCAACGCTTTGTAGTGAGAAAACACTCTGAAACACTACGTATTCCTTGTGAATGGTTCTCCATAGAGAAGCACTCCTAATGAATGTCTCAATCAGGCACTTCCAATAACCGAAGTTTGTGCTATTGAAGCACGGAGGTCTAACCGTAGATTGGCCTCAAAACCGATGAAGCACCATCTCGATCATGATGGTTGTAAGAGGGAGGTGGTAGAACGTTGTTGTTGTTGTTGGATACCATAGCTTAACCTTGCGCTCTGATACCAATTGTAAGGACCCTGCGCTATGAGGAAAATACTAGAAGGGAGGGTTGAATAATGTTTATAAAATTAAAGAGGAATTTACGCCTAATTAAAATCTTAACCAAACAACAATGCAGAAATACTTAATGACAACAAATAGAACAAAACAAACACAATATGTTCAAGGGTTCGGATTACCCAAGTCAAACCCGACTTGTTCCCGATAATCCTACGTCCAAACCACCCGGGACACCACATGGATACTCAAGCTAAAACCCTAGATTGAATTTCCAATAAACCTACCTGTAGAAATCCTACAAGTGTAATCAATACAACTATTGATGTCCATGTCTTCCACAAACCGGGAACAAGCAAATACCCTCACAACTGATAGTAAATCAACAAGAGATATATATAATGAAATATGAAATCACACTTACAAACTCATATGCCTTAAAGTGTAGAACTTGAAATGTAGAACTTGAAGTGAGGAGAGAATGGAGTGTATTGATCTCTTCTTTGAAGAGAGAAAAGCCATTGCTCTTGTCTTTACCAAAGCTAGATGATGAGATTTGTTTCTAGTCCGAACATAAGCTAAGATTTTGAGATTTAGAGCTTTTAAGGCTTTGGAATGAAATGAGAGAGTTGAATTTCAAGAGAGAAATTGGAGTGTCTAAGATTAGTCCAATGGAATAATAAAACCCATATTTATAAGCTCACTCAAAACCCCCACAAGATTACCCAAAGGCCCCTTCTAAATCTTGTTTAATAAGCCAACAGATTAAAAATCCAGACATGATAGGCGACTGAAGAAGCACAAGCAGGAGCCTGTCGCACTATTTCAGAGGGTAGGTGAGTGTACAAATGGTAACTTACCACGTGGGACATGCGACTGCTTAAGGTTTGATAGACGCCTATAAAACATGCATGTGCCTGTAAAACTAAAGGCAGGTGCCTTAAAGGCATAAGTGCAAAAGTGCACAAAATCTGGGAATTAGGTAAGCTAAGACATGCGACTGATGTGGTTCATACAGGTGCCTGTAAAACCAACGTACAACGCCTGAAAACACAAGTGCGAAACTTGTCAAAATGAGAATTTTGGTCAATGATCGACATGCGACTGTAGTGGAATAGACATGCACATGTGCCATGGCCAGGCGCCTGTAAAACTAATGTACATCGCCTGAAAGTGCACAAATGCGTAACTTGATTAAATGAGATTTTTGGGCAAGAGGACACATGCGACTGATTAACAATTCACATGCACTTGAACTTCAGACATGCACATGTACTTTGTATAGCAGTCACTTGTTAGAAGTAACAAATGAAAGCCCAAAAACCTAGCAAAAGTGTTTACTTTGTAGAAGACTTAAGAAAAAAACACATGCGCCTGTAACGAGAAAGTCGCCTGACTATTGTTCAGCAGTCGGCTGTCAAACGCTCAAATTTCCTAGTAAGAGGTTTATGATCTAGAGTCTTAGGGAAATGATTCTAAGTGTTTCCTAGGATAAAGTGAGTGATGTGTGTGTGCTCCAAAATAACTATACTTGAAGGCTACAATCTAAGAGAAAGAAATAAAAGAATAGAAAGATTTACAATGAAGCTTGGCTTCTTTTCTTTCTCTTGATTGATCTTGAAGTCTTTGAGTCTTCTTTATTTGACTTGATCACTCAATCATCTCTTTGAGCTTTGATTGAGCTTGATTGTCATTCATTGCAATTGATCTTCATGATTAGATTTGGCAATGACTTAACTACATGGAGGGGATTAGTCATAAGTATTTATGTTTGCTCATTATCAAAACCAAGTAGGGAGAAGTCAATACTCAACAGTGGTGAGTGCTTGCCTAATAAGAGTGCTACTCCCAAGCGTAGGAGGTCAAGAAGTAATAATATCCCCGTAAGTCCGGGGTCGATCCACAGGGACAATTTGTTTTACAATATCACAAATTAAATTGATTATATGAAAATAATGATGATGATATATTCACCTCACTAACGGGGTGATGGTAAAGAGTGTGATGAAACTATCAACCTATCCTATGATACTTAGGGTTTGATAGGTGATTCGGGATTTAAATTGCATATCCCCCCATTTCTGGGCGTTTTATGTGTATATCATGTTAATTTTGGCTTGATACGGGCGTATTTGTGATATCGTGAATTATTAAAGCCTATCCCTATTTTAAACATAAAATGTGGTTTTTGTGGACTAATTTTTGCTCCCCTTATTTTTCAGATACTTCTGGGATTTTTCTGGATTTTCTAGATTTTTTTCAGAATTTTCTGGAGCTCGAATCATTTTTTGGGAATTTTTGGAGCAAAGAGGGAGTTTCTGGAATTTTTGTAAACAGATAACAAAATTAAAATAATGGCCAAATTAGCGGCCCGCTCTTTGAGCGGGCCGCTGCTTCAGCTGTTAAATAAAAAAAGACCCGCATGTTTCGCGGGCCGGCCCGCTGGCCGGCCAGCTGCGGCCGCAGCTGTTGTTTTAAATTAAAAAATAAATAAATAAACGGAGCGGCCAGCTTCGAAATTTCGAAGCGGGCTTCGACCCGCCTCTCCGGCCCCTTGAGCGGGCGCGTACTGCACCCGCGGGCCATGCGCCCGACCCGCTAGCCCATTTCATCTATTATTGCGGCCTGAAGCAGTTTTTGGGGGCAGAGTTCTGTTTTTTTTTTATATTTGAGGGGTTGGAAAGCTCTCTTCTTCCCCAAATAGGCTAGGGTTAGGGTTGGAAGCCATGTGAGCTTGGAAAGCTTGGTAAAGGAGCAAATTGGAGGAGGCTAGGGCTCATTTGGGGAGAACTTGGTGGAACCTTTCCTCTTCCCCTTTGTATTTTGATATCTCTATGTTGTAATGAACTTGGGTTAATTTTGAATGAAATTTCCATCTTGTTTGCTATGATTGTGTAGTGTTGATTTGGTGTGGGTTGTGATTCATGATGATGGGTTGCTAATTTTAGTTCTAATTTCCTCTTGCCTATTATCTTGCTAATCATGGATGAATTGTTAGGGCACACTTTAATTGGTTATGTCCCGAGGGGGCAATTTGAGAAAAATCCATGTTCATATATTGATTAGTGCTATGATGATGCATCCATGCCTATTGCTAATTATTGTGTTCTTTAGCATTAAATATTCCGATTGAGTGTCCTTAGCCGGATGATCAATTGAGTTATATTCGGTTAATTAGAGCTTAATTAACACCAATCTTAGTGAACCCACAACCCTTGCTTTCTCGCCTTGCTATCCTAAATCCCCATTTGGTTCTCTAACCCTACCCACTTAGGATAGGATTTTAGATTCAACACACTTTTTCCCACTCATCCACCGTTAGTTGAGGTTGTTGAATCATGCTTTATTTTTTTCGATCAAACTTGCGAATGTAGAACGACTTGTCCTGTGATCCGACTCGGTACTCACCGTTTATTTATTATTGCATTGACGCTCCTACGCTTGGGAGTGGAAGGCGTTCCTTTGCGCGTCCTCTGGTTAAACCAATTGGCACCGTTGCCGGGGACAACGGTTTCTATTATTAGCATTTTTTGATTGATTTTGAAAGTTTTAGTGTGATACTTATATTTCTTAGTGTTGTGTCTTTATATTTTATTTATTTTCCACTTGTTGAGTCTTTTGGTTGTTTATTCTCATTTTCTTGAGAAATTTTTTAACAACAAAAATAGCATCACCTTTAGATTTTTTTCGACATTAATTTGGAGGATATCCCACTCCTGCCATACCTTCATGGTTCGGAGTGGGAGAACCCTCATTTACATTTGAAAAAGTTTGAAGCTTGGATATTTTCATGTCTTGGTGGGAAATTTTTTGATGATTGCATATACTTTAGATTTTTTTTCCCTTTACTTTGCAAGATGATGCTAGATTGTGGTTTGATTCATTGTCTCTCGACTTATATTTTACTTAGTTTTCGTTTTAGAATGAATTTCTCCGAGTATTTTTGCCTATTTTCTTGGAGTAGGTACATGGGTGGCAGGTTGTGGAGCATCATATAGCGAGCTTTGCCCAAGCTGAATGGGAGGCCTATCATCAGGCTTGGCAGAGGTTCACTGATTTGGTGCTTGCGTGCCCACACCAGTGCTTTCACGAGGATCATCTCTTGCATATCTTCTACACATGATTATCGCCATCTGGGCGAGATTTCGTGCAGATGAGCTGAGGTAGGGAGTTATTTGATTATTCGATCGAGGATTCATGGTGTTACTTGAGGGACCTTGCAGAGTATGAGGAGACAGTCCAGCAGAGCCAGCTGAGGGCTCATTCCATTACGGCCCTGCGAAGGAACAAGCAGAACATGATGATGGGACGCATTGGAGCCAAGTAGAGGAAGCTGAATGTCCATATTTTGAGGGGTCAGAGGAGATGGGTGATGGAGTGTGTGTCGACCACGACAGTGACACGATGCATTTTCACTTTGAGGTTGAGGATGAAGCAAATGTGCATGATGGCCAAGAGCAGATTGAGGACACCATAGAGCCTGAGCCACAATCCACTTCAGAGTTAGCTTCACAGGTCGAGGCGGTTGAGTGCTTAGGGAGGACGACTGAGATGAACTATTTCTGGGATGACGAGGATAATGCGTGCTTGGATTTGGCCGAGACAAGTGTACCTCCATTCCTGTCACAGATGTCACTTCTCTCGCCTCAGGACGCGCACTTGCCAGTCATCAAGGAGATTTTTCAGGAGCAGTTACCAGTTGTAGGAGTGCCACAGAGATCGTTGATGTTGATATTGATGTAATGGAAGAGGATAGTGACGGGAATTGCGACATGGTATATATTGAGCCCGAGCTCCCTCCTACTCCAGTTTTCTCTCTGTAGCCACTTTCACATCCTCTTGAGGCCATGCGTCATCCCGAGCCTAGCATCACATTTCAGGGAAGTTTCAATCTTTCTTTTCCCTCCACATTCGAATCAAATTAATTAAGTACATATCATAATGATTCGGATTGTCGTCATTTGATCGTAAATTCATTTATTCATTTCGACGACCCTTTTTGGCAAGCTTTTCACTTAGACGGGCGCTCTTGCCTAATTATTTTTGACACGACTTATCTCCCCCATTTGGCAGGAACCCATCATAAGGAGATGCTCGGGGTTGTGTCGCTTGCCACTAATGCTCGCAATGGAGGTAGAGCATTGGACGTGGCGACGCTCGCAGAGGAGCGTAAGGATATGATCGAGCAGTTGCCACCACCATTATACATTCGAGATCTGCCTTTTGCCACGGTGTGTTCTTTCCAATAGTGTAAATAAATAACTGTTTTATTTTAGTGCTTTCGTACGCTTTTATTTTCTTGTTTTAGTATCTTTTGCCTAGATCTAATACTCTTCCAACATTAAGGAAAATGTTTATGTCACGCCCCGCTTCCCAAGAACGTGGAGGCGAAGCGTGAGAAGGTCCGCTCAGACTTGAAGCTACAAAGCTGCAAGTCCGATAAGCGTCAATCAAATTAGAACTGCAGGTCCTTGCAACGCGAAACGAAACAAAGATAATAATAACGAAAGAGACAAAAGAAACATCTCAGAATATCCATAGCAATAAATCTCAACATCACAGAAAAAGCCACCAGGCTAAAAGAAAAGAGTCTAAAAGAGGCTGAGCATGGCCAACAAAAGTACAAAGTACAACAACAAAGTAATGGTGCAAGCACCGACATCTAACAGCAACCTAAAGCAAAAGCAACGCCAACAGTCTCTAAAACTGGTCTCCGGTGTCCACGAACTCCTCGACGAACGTAGGCTCAGTGTCAGCAACTGCCTCGTCCGCTACAACTATCTCTGGCTCAGGGTCTAACATGTGACACCCAAAGAGAAAGGGGCACATGTCAGCAAGTCTGGAAGACTTGTGCAAGTGAAACTGAATGTACAAGTAAGAGCAACCTAGCAGTTCTAGCATGATGCAATGACATGGCAGTTAAAGTATGAGTGCAGCAGGTAAAGTAAAGTAAAGTAAAGTACGAGCATGGCATGGATGACAAGTATTACATGAATCATTCACAAGACAAGTACAAGACAAGGAAAGTAAGCACCTCGTGCACAGAGATTCCGTCTTCTGGCTAGAGGGCGGATCAGACCTCTCCTAAGCTCAGTTGACCGTTTATCCCTACCCCTCCACGTGTGTCGAGCCAGGGCCTTACCCCTGAACGGGAATGCTCGCTTCTGGAACACGAGCCAGGAAGTATTTTACCTTGTTGGTCTAGGGGTGCACCTAGCCAGACAAGGGAGTACAAGTACAAGTATTGTAGCGTGTGCTACGAATGCGACATTCAATGCATGGATGACAAGACAAGACAAGTAGTAAGGCGTACATGTAAGGAAAGTAAACGTGACAGTTTAGTATGCATGAACAACAAGTTTTAAGGGTTGGATCTAGCTTCGTTGTCAAGCTAGATCAATTAGGTGACGGATCTAGTTTCGTTGTCAAACTAGATCAAGTAGGCATCTAGTGAGCTATCATTTCACTGACTAGTCTCTTTTACGCTAGGAACAAGGAAGTGGCCTAAAAACATGGCCCTACACAAGAGTTGGCAAGTTTCACTTGCCTGCAAGCACGACGTCTGAGCACACCGTCCAATGAGTCCAAAATCACAATTATCATACGTGCACAAGTCCACCGGCCTAAAGTCCATATTATTAATCTTGATTAGTGAATTTAAAACATTTAAAATACTTTAAAAATACTGATTTTAGTCTTGATTAGCATGCATTGGGTTGGGGGTCCTAGGGGTGCAAAGCGTTACCTCAACACGACGCGAAAGCTACACCGGCGTCAGGTAGCGACACCGGGGGTTGGAATAATAGATCGCGCTCCAAGTCCTGATTCCAATATATTTTCCTCGCTGGAAAATTCAGAGCTTCAACCGGGGCGACGGTTCCAGATTCCAAAGCTAGCACGTGCGACGACGGGCTACGACGTGCGACGACGTCGTACGCGACGGATCCTCGAAGAGCAAGCACCTAGGTGGGGCCCACAGTAGTCCTAGGGGCCTTTGGGGGACCCACAATAACTCTGGAGAACTTGGGGGGCCCACGGTGGCAAGCGGTGCGACGGGTGCGGGGTTGCGACAAGTGACTCTCGGTCGCACCCCTCCAATGCGGGAGAATCCCTCTGTCGTGCGCTGAGAATGCGGGGCTGCGACGATTTGGTGTGTGCAGCGGCTGCGGAGGCTGTGGTGCGAGGGCTTCCGTCGGTCAGGTCGATGGGAGCGGTCGGTCGTGCGGGGTGCGGAGCGGGGCGACAAGCGTTGCAACGTTGCAAGTGTTGCAACGTTGCGGGCTTCGGCGATGGCGGGCGGGCGCCTCGGTCAGATGCGGAGCGATGCGGGCGACAGCTGCGGGGCTTGCAGCGATGCGGGGAGCGACTGTGAGCGGGGGCGGCCATCGGTCTGACCGAGAGAACTCCTCGGTCGGACACAGCTGAAGCGGGGCGACGGCCGTGCAAGCGAGCGGAGCGGGGGAGCGGGCATTGGCAGCGGTCGGTGCGGTAGATTTGGGCCCGTTCTCTCGGTCTGAGCGGGGGAAGAACGTCGCAACGTTGCGACGAATCGTCGCAACGTCCAATATGAGTTTTGGAAGAGGCTAGGGCTAATTTCTTGCGAAAATAGGTCTTCCTAGGGGTTTCTTATATAGTATAGATGGGTTGACTTGGTCTAGGGCTAAATCTAATAGGATTAGAATATTAAAATAATTTAAAATTTGAAATTCAACTACTCCAACTCACCCAAGGGTTTGACTTGGTCCAAATGAGCTGTAAATTGGCTCAAAAATTCTTTAAAACATTTAAAACTCAAATAAATTTTATTTGGCCGAAAATAATTTATAAATTAATTATTAAAAATAATATAAAACTTGTTAAAAATATAAAAGTGGTCAAATAAACTCCAAAAATTATAAAATAAATATCGTGGTGATCGTGAAGACGAATGTGAGCTAACTAAGAAGACGGATCTCGATTTCGACGTCAGACGACGAAACCAAAAATGGAAACGTCTCCCGTCAAGAGTGAGAATCGTCACGTCTCATCGAGTAAGTTTAAATTGTGGGAAAACGACTCGAGAAACGTAGTTCCAAAATAGTGCCACTATTTAATACTCTCAGAGACGTTCGCAACGGCATATCACACAAAAGTGTTCGTAAACAAACAAAGTCTAAAACAAACACGTGCACGGACAAAAGCACGTGCACGAACAACATACCACGAAAAGTGGTCGTTACATCCTCCCCACCTTAGAATAAAGTCTGTCCTCGGACTTTCTAATATAGCTAGTCACTCTAATAACTACCCCAATCAAGTCACATTATATTTCAAACCAGGTATAGCTATTACAAGTGCTTATATACGCACTAGGTAGTCAAACATTATCACTACTAACACGCATATATATATATACATTCACATACGTTATACACTTATACTTATTATAGTCAGTCAATTCCATACATGTATTTCAATCATATATATAAATATACATCCCTTATATAACTACTACTTACCTAAACACAAAAAAATATTTCAGATACTCATATAAGGATAGTGTCACACTTAGAAAATACAATCATTACTCTACATATGGATAGCTACCTATGCACAAACAATATGGATATACAACTCCCTAATATTCATCCAATACCAAACATCTCAACACATATAGTCACACCATACCATTATTAAATCAAGTTCACCATATCTAATATAAATTCACCACTACTATAATTTCATAATATATAAAGTCATTCAATGCATTCCATTATTTCACCATACATTCCCATTACGTACGGTCCTATAACTGTATTTACGACACGCCACCTATATCGTAGTCATCAATACCTATAACTAAGCACATACTTACCCGTGCATGGTGCACACCCATACACGCTAACATTTCATTTACGTACACCAATCATACCATTATATAACTAGCACACATACACACCTAGTTTTAGCTAGTACACATACGTTCACACGAGCAAGTCCTTAGTAATTAGCTATACCGCAAGACCAACTCCTATAACTATATACTGGTGTAGTGACCCACAATCATGTGCGTAACACAACCAGGCACAAACACTCCTATCACTATACATACATCAATCATCGCTATATTCAAACTACAAACATACATTCAATATACCTAGAGTATACCCACTCAAGCTTGAGTGAGACCCAGTACATATATCAGAATATTCTATATACATAACACGGCATTCATTCCTATACCAATACCACCCCATAATATATACATCTACCAATACAACCATATGCATACCATAAGTCAATTACACTCAATATTTAGTCAGGTAATACTTACATAGTTGAATCAATTTATATACCATAATAATAGTAATACAGACATCAGCACACATATATTTATAATACCCTCCCTATACATGCATACGCATTCATCGTATAGTCACACACATGTAACATATATATATATATTCACACCATAGCCTGCTACCTATAATTAGTATAATAATACACATATACATACAAGATTAAGATGTGCAATAGTCGTGTATACCTCACGGTATGCACGTATGCAACATCTCGCGAAAGCAAACAATACCAATCAAAATTTTAACCCTACTACCATATGTATAACGCATACATACTCAGGCAACAAAACATAACTACTACATATAAGCACCATGTATATATCTACCTACGAGCACATACTCACTCGTACTAATATATGGGTCACACAATAGACCTACTTACTTATCTATATGTACATAATTATTATCACACCTATCATACACATAGCTTCACCAAATCAAATTATTTCAACCATTATAAGTATCTCTTACTACATACACAACTTAGATATTTCAACGCTAACTCTTATACACACAGGCATCCCTAGTGTAGTATAGCTATCCACACAAAAATCTATAACTACTAACACACAACAACTTCATACTATCACGAATAACTCCGAGTATATATATATCACTCAATAGGCAAACATTAATATACTATGGGGGGGTACACTCATTCAAGCCCACGTACACAACTAAGGTACGTGCACTACGACACCTCACAAGGGTCCAAGGGTCTACTAGCAACTTAGAGTTGACACAGACATCGACGAGCGCTAAAGTCTAAGCAAAAAAGGGAGGTCGAGAGCGTGACGAGGGAAGGGTCGATAAGCACGAGTTCAGATAGGACGAATACAAGGAGACAGCTTGGTTAGACGAAACATTGACTCAATGGTGATGTTTAGGTTGAGGGAAAAGGAAGATGTAGTGATGCTTATATAGGAGGGAAAAAGAAAATAGGGTAAATAGCATGAGCTAAAATACGCAAAATTGAAAACTGTTGTACTTCCAAAAAAAAATTGGAATTTCTCATCTGTATAAAATATTTGAAGATCGATAAAGCGAGTTGAAATAAGTTTGAGTCGAATATTCATAATAAGAGAAAATGTTTTATTGGTTCATATAAAATCAATTTAAAAGGAAGTAAAATCATTTACACGAATATTAAGGACGAGGTTTTAGAAATCTTACACGTTAGTAATTTAATATAATGTTGTCAAAAAGTTTTGAGAGTCAAAGAATGAAGTCAAGTAACGGGAGAATTTAAACTCATGTTAAATGCTTCAAAACTTTAGGCTATGGAAAATTTTGAAATGATCAATTTGAAACTGCTTTAGAGAACCAGGGTTTGCCAAAAATAAAAAAAACTGATTTACGCAAGGTTCTTAATATACGAGCACAACAAGTCTGGCACGGATATAAAAATAATTGAAATTCAATTTGGTTTGGAAATTTTTCTAAAAGCGTGTATGGTGAGCGGAAAGAAAAATAATAGTAACTTAGCATAAGAATTATCAAGATCGAATAGCAAATCTTTAAAATCAAATCAGGGAGGGTCTAAAGCAGGAAGAGGTTATGAAAATAGTAATTTTGCAAAAATCTGAAGTAGCGAAAACGAGGAGCCAAGACCAACTTGCTGAAAGCTGGAATTCCATGTGTCTTGAAAGTATATTAAAGTAAACACGACGTATTATTCGAATAACACAAATAAGAGGGAAAATTATAAATCGAATTGGGCAAGGCAAAGTATGGTTCAAGGTAAGATTAATATATGAAAGAACGACACATTTACATATGTATGAAAAATATAGGCTGGGAAAATACCATAAGCTAGTATTCAAAAATTCCGACAAACGTTTTAAAAATTTAAATCAATGAAGGAGGATGAAATATAGGTATATTAAAAATTTGAACAAAATTAAACTTAGTGGAAGGGAAGTTTGGAAAATACTTTCTGAAGGTTCAAGATTTGCAATGGAGATGTTTGAAGATTGACGACGATCGGCATGAGGCGATCTCGTGAATCGAGGCAAGGAAATTGGTCAGGTGATCAAAGCATACATACGCCTAGGATATGAATCAGGAGAATCTACTGGGAACTCCTACGGTCGACCAGCTAAAGATTAAGAACTAAGCGCTACGACTTCTAAAGGTTAGACGGTAAGGAAATGCGTTCAGCTTGGTCCGAAATCGATGAACCCAAGCGAACGACAAAAGGAAATTCTAGAAGTCTAATATGGTCAGAGTTAGGCAATAACCACTAAGGTAACTCCTACGACGATTAAATCAATTGCTGGCAAGGGGTCTAACTAACAAACAGAGGCCTCTATCTAACAAGCACAGGCGTCTAACTAAGTCTTCTTATCACCTAGTGTCATAAGAAAACGACTAAACTCAGGGCTTATTACTCGGATGTTGCAATTTATTTAATGGACATTCCGATATTATCGTTGTTTCGTTAATTCGCAATTGCAAGACCGGACCTGCATGGGCCACCAACAAAACCTGTCACGCCCCGCTTCCCAAGAACGTGGAGGCGAAGCGTGAGAAGGTCCGCTCAGACTTGAAGCTACAAAGCTGCAAGTCCGATAAGCGTCAATCAAATTAGAACTGCAGGTCCTTGCAACGCGAAACGAAACAAAGATAATAATAACGAAAGAGACAAAAGAAACATCTCAGAATATCCATAGCAATAAATCTCAACATCACAGAAAAAGCCACCAGGCTAAAAGAAAAGAGTCTAAAAGAGGCCGAGCATGGCCAACAAAAGTACAAAGTACAACAACAAAGTAATGGTGCAAGCACCGACATCTAACAGCAACCTAAAGCAAAAGCAACGCCAACAGTCTCTAAAACTGGTCTCCGGTGTCCACGAACTCCTCGACGAACGTAGGCTCAGTGTCAGCAACTGCCTCGTCCGCTACAACTATCTCTGGCTCAGGGTCTAACATGTGACACCCAAAGAGAAAGGGGCACATGTCAGCAAGTCTGGAAGACTTGTGCAAGTGAAACTGAATGTACAAGTAAGAGCAACCTAGCAGTTCTAGCATGATGCAATGACATGGCAGTTAAAGTATGAGTGCAGCAGGTAAAGTAAAGTAAAGTAAAGTACGAGCATGGCATGGATGACAAGTATTACATGAATCATTCACAAGACAAGTACAAGACAAGGAAAGTAAGCACCTCGTGCACAGAGATTCCGTCTTCTGGCTAGAGGGCGGATCAGACCTCTCCTAAGCTCAGTTGACCGTTTATCCCTACCCCTCCACGTGTGTCGAGCCAGGGCCTTACCCCCGAACGGGAATGCTCGCTTCTGGAACACGAGCCAGGAAGTGTTTTACCTTGTTGGTCTAGGGGTGCACCTAGCCAGACAAGGGAGTACAAGTACAAGTATTGTAGCGTGTGCTACGAATGCGACATTCAATGCATGGATGACAAGACAAGACAAGTAGTAAGGCGTACAGGTAAGGAAAGTAAACGTGACAGTTTAGTATGCATGAACAACAAGTTTTAAGGGTTGGATCTAGCTTCGTTGTCAAGCTAGATCAATTAGGTGACGGATCTAGTTTCGTTGTCAAACTAGATCAAGTAGGCGTCTAGCCAGCTATCATTTCACTGACTAGTCTCTTTTACGCTAGGAACAAGGAAGTGGCCTAAAAACATGGCCCTACACAAGAGTTGGTAAGTTTCACTTGCCTGCAAGCACGACGTCTGAGCACACCGTCCAATGAGTCCAAAATCACAATTATCATACGTGCACAAGTCCACCGGCCTAAAGTCCATATTATTAATCTTGATTAGTGAATTTAAAACATTTAAAATATTTTAAAAATACTGATTTTAGTCTTGATTAGCATGCATTGGGTTGGGGGTCCTATGGGTGCAAAGCGTTACCTCAACACGACGCGAAAGCTACACCGGCGTCGGGTAGCGACACCGGGGGTTGGAATAATAGATCGCGCTCCAAGTCCTGATTCCAATATATATTCCTCGCTGGAAAATTCAGAGCTTCAACCGGGGCGACGGTTCCAGATTCCAAAGCTAGCACGTGCGACGACGGGCTACGACGTGCGACGACGTCGTACGTGACGGATCCTCGAAGAGCAAGCACCTAGGTGGGGCCCACAGTAGTCCTAGGGGCCTTTGGGGGACCCACAATAACTCTGGAGAACTTGGGGGGCCCACAGTGGCAAGCGGTGCGACGGGTGCGGGGTTGCGACAAGTGACTCTCGGTCATACCCCTCCAATGCGGGAGAATCCCTCTATCGTGCGCTGAGAATGCGGGGCTGCGACGATTTGGTGTGTGCAGCGGCTGCGGAGGCTGTGGTGCGAGGGCTTCCGTCGGTCAGGTCGATGGGAGCGGTCGGTCGTGCGGGGTGCGGAGCGGGGCGACAAGCGTTGCAACGTTGCAAGTGTTGCAACGTTGCGGGCTTCGGCGATGGCGGGCGGGCGCCTCGGTCAGATGCGGAGCGATGCGGGCGACAGCTGCGGGGCTTGCAGCGATGCGGGGAGCGACTGTGAGCGGGGGCGGCCATCGGTCTGACCGAGAGAACTCCTCGGTCGGACACAGCTGAAGCGGGGCGACGGCCGTGCAAGCGAGCGGAGCGGGGGAGCGGGCATTGGCAGCGGTCGGTGCGGTAGATTTGGGCCCGTTCTCTCGGTTTGAGCGGGGGAAGAACGTCGCAACGTTGCGACGAATCGTCGCAACGTCCAATATGAGTTTTGGAAGAGGCTAGGGCTAATTTCTTGCGAAAATAGGTCTTCCTAGGGGTTGCTTATATAGTATAGATGGGTTGACTTGGTCTAGGGCTAAATCTAATAGGATTAGAATATTAAAATAATTTAAAATTTGAAATTCAACTACTCCAACTCACCCAAGGGTTTGACTTGGTCCAAATGAGCTGGAAATTGGCTCAAAAATTCTTTAAAACATTCAAAACTCAAATAAATTTTATCTGGCCGAAAATAATTTATAAATTAATTATTAAAAATAATATAAAACTTGTTAAAAATATAAAAGTGGTCAAATAAACTCCAAAAATTATAAAATAAATATCGTGGTGATCGTGAAGACGAATGTGAGTTAACTAAGAAGACGGATCTCGATTTCGACGTCGGACGACGAAACCAAAAATGGAAACGTCTCCCGTCAAGAGTGAGAATCGTCACGTCTCATCGAGTAAGTTTAAATTGTGGGAAAACGACTCGAGAAACGTCGTTCCAAAATAGTGCCACTATTTAATACTCTCAGAGACGTTCGCAACGGCATATCACACAAAAGTGTTCGCAAACAAACAAAGTCTAAAACAAACACGTGCACGGACAAAAGCACGTGCACGAACAACGTACCACGAAAAGTGGTCGTTACAGTTTATTTTAAGTGGAGGGGAGAGTGTTAGAATCTTTAGGATTGTTAGGATTTTGATGGTAGCTTAAATTTTTTTTTGAGTTTCCTCCATTTTGCCACCACCAATTACTCTTTATTGCATATCATATTTGGCCTCCTCGTCGCTACGCCGCTAGCTCTTTGTTTAGTTCCTACATGCTTATTGCCATGCAATTTTTTCGGATTGTCATTTTGGTATCAAATTTTTTGATGTTGGATTGGCACGTTTTGATTTTTTTTTTCCAATTTGGAGTCAAATGTTAATATGCCATGTGTGAAACTATTTTAGATGTTGTGATACTCTCTTTGAGATAATTTTGGAAAAGTTTGGTGTAAGTGATTACAGAATTTGGGATGAATGGTGTAGTTTTTAATTGGATTAGGTGTGGCCAAATGGTGCATGATTGTTTTCCTCCTAAGGAGTGGCTGGATGAGTTGATAACTCGAGTTGAGAATGAAAAAGAGAGTAATACAAGTGAATGTTTCTTTTTAATCGAATCGAGTAACCGGTGCCCCACGAAACATTGGGGAGGACGCCAAATATAAGATTTAGGGGATCATTCCATCCCTTTGCCTATAAAGTATTATCGCGTGTATGCAAAAGGGGGCGGTGTTTGCATTTCATAGCATTATCGCGTGAATGAAAAACATAGACATCCAAAAAAAGAAAACTAAAAAGAAGAAAAAAGAAAAGAAAATAAAAATGAATGAATAAATAAAAGAATAAGCAACATGAGTGATGCAATCTCATCTCCCACAACTTAGAGGAAATTTCTTTTGTTTTGGCCACTTCCTTAAAAATTGGAAACTTGGACATCGTGATATTTCCCAACGAATGTGATACTGTGCTTATTTCTTCACTTTTCTATGAATTGGATTGAGGGGAGTGTCATTTGTTGTTTACTTTCATACATTTGGTATATTGGCATTGAAATCTTTTGGAAATATCATTTGGGATATGCCATGAGGATGTTGTGAGTTTGGTGCATGTTTTCATTTCAATCCGAATTTATCGCATATTTTGCTAGGGACTAGCAAAAAGCTAATTGGGGGGTGTGATTCGGGATTTAAATTGAATATTTTGTCCCCCATTTCTGGGCATTTTATGTGTATATCATGTTAATTTTGGCTTGATACGGGCGTATTTGTGATATCGTGAATTATTAAAGCCTATCCCTATTTTATACACAAAATGTGATTTTTGTGGACTAATTTTTGCTCCCCTTATTTTTCAGGTACTTTTGGGATTTTTTTGGAGTTTTTGGAATTTTTCCAGAATTTTCTGGAGATCGAAATCATTTTTTGGGAATTTTTGGAGCAAAGAGGGAGTTTCTGGAATTTTTGTAAACAGATAAAAAAATAAAAATAATGGCCCAATCACTGGCCCGCTCTTTGAGCGGGCCGCTGCTTCATCTGTTAAATAAAAAAAGACGGGTCGGCCTACTACGGGCCGCAGCTGTTGTTTTAAATTAAAAAAAATTAAATTAAAAAAAACAAAGCGGCCCGCTTCGAAATTTCGAAGCGGGCTTCGCCCCGCCTCTCCTGCTCTTTGAGCGGGCGCGCACAGCGCCTGCGGGTCGGGCGCCCGTGCGCCCGACCCGCTAGTCCAATTCATCTATTATTGTGGCCTGAAGCAGTTTTTGGGGGCGGAGTTCTGTTTTTTTTGGAGATTTGAGGGGTTGGAAAGCTCTTTTCTTCCCCAAATAGGCTAGGGTTAAGGTTGGAAGCCATGTGAGCTTGGAAAGCTTGGTGTAGGAGCAAATTGGAGGAGGCTAGGGCTCATTTGGGGATATCTTGGTGAAACATTTCTTCTTCCCCTTTGTATTTTGATATCTCTATGTTGTAATGAACTTGGGTTAATTTTGAATGAAATTTCCATCTTGTTTGCTATGATTGTGTCGTGTTGATTTGGTGTGGGTTGTGATTCATGATGATGGGTTGCTAATTTTAGTTCTAATTTCCTCTTGCCTATTATCTTGCTAATCTTGGATGAATTGTTAGAGCACACTTTAATTGGTTAAGTCCTGAGGGGGCAATTTGAGAAAAATCCATGTTCATATATTGATTAGTGCTATGATGATACATCCATGCCTATTGCTAACTATTGTGTTCTTTAGCGTTAAATATTCTGATTGAGTGTCCTTAGCCGGATGATCAATTGAGTTATATGCGGGTAATTAGAGCTTATTAACACCAATCTTTGTGAACCCACAACCCTCGCTTTCTCGCCTTGCTATCATAAATCCCCATTTTGTTCTCTAACCCTACCCACTTAGGATAGGATTTTAGATTCAACGCACTTTTTTTCCACTCATCCACTGTTAGTTGAGGTTGTTGAATCGCACTTTATTTTTCTTTTTCGATCAATTTGCAAATGTAGAATGACTTGTCCCTGTGATCTGACCCGGTACTCACCGGTTATTTGTTATTGCATTGACGCTCCTACGCTTGGGAGTGAAAGGCGTGCCTTTGCACGTTTTCCAGTTCAATCAAGAGGCCGAAGGAAACTCGATATATGGGGTTTGCATGATGTGGGTTCAATTAGGGTGATCACTTAGAAAGGCATGAATGTCAATGCAATGACATGAATCAATGGTGAGCCTTGTGGGCATACACCATTGATCGGCCCGGAATTAACTCCCAAATGATGTCATTTTACCGCAAGCACACGGTATAGTGGAAGTGGGTATCGAATATGGAGAAGCGGTGCTATACTACCTATCTACTCATAGGTTGAGTTAGACTTGCATATTTATTGGTGTATATGGATTATGGAGTCTCGTGATGGTGATGGATGCGAAATTCGTGTCACTCAACATCACAAACAAGGAACTCCACAAAGAAAGGAATAAAAGACTAGGGCATTAGGACTCACCACTAGGATCGTCGGACATCGACGCTTGGTTAAGTCTCTTACGTTGCATTGGTTTTATAGGGATTGTCGTATCCAAGATGTGGAATTCATGGCTTTAAGCACCATGAATCTGACGTATCGCATTAACCCATAGTGCACACGACATGTGCATTAAGAATCGACAATATTCACACCACTCTCGTGGACCAAATGATCTCAGATGACGCCACTCTCGTGGGTTAGAGATTCGATGTATTTTGGTGGCTCTCATTGACGCAATAGCAGTAGCCGTCAATTAGTAATATAGTTCGTCGGTGGATCCCATCAAGACACGAACCAGGCATGGTCACAAGTCCCAATTGAATCCATTAACTCCCTAATTAAGCCTATAGGATACTCCTTAAGCCAACCGATTCCACCGACTGTAGGTACAATCTCAGTATGATTTCTCCTACAAACTTTGCAAGATCGACCAAAATATGTCCCTTTTATACCAACGCAACCTAAAAATCCCAACTTTGCATCTAAATCCTAAAATCCTAGGGCTAATCCATTAGCCCTAGAAAAGACTACCCAAGAATAGCAAAAATTATGAAAACAATAGAGATCATTGCTAGCATCATAAAAACCAATAAGAATAACTAAAATAGAATTAAAGAGATAGAATACTTAAATTGATACAAGAGGAGGGGCCTATGGCATGGTTTAACTCCTAAAAAGTCCCCAAGAGCTCCAAAGAAAATAAGATCTTACCTCACTCTAATGACTGCTACAATCCCTATATATAGTCCCCTCAAAACCCTAGCAAATAACCTAAGAAACCCTCTGAAATTCGTGCACAAAATCAATTCTGGCCGCAACTTATGTTCTGGGCCCCAGCATGCTCGATCGAGTAGCCCCCTACTCGGTCGACAATTTCCAGAGCCTGTTTTTGCCTTCTTTCTCCAACTCTCTGTAGCTCGGTCGAGTAGGTATGATGCTGGATCGAGTAGCCGGTCGAGTAGCCTTGATGCTCGGTCGAGTACAGATTTCAGCACTGCAGCGGCAACTTGCAGAAATTCCCCTGATTTCATCCAACCGGCGGTTGATGCGTTCTTGGCGGCGTTGGAACGTCATGAAGTCTAATATCCATAAAAATATGAGAAAAATACTTTACCAGCTGGACTGATAGCAGATCTCAAGAGAGTGAGAGGTTATCTGAAAATCTGGGTGCTTGCCTTACTCGACCGAGTAGCCTTCGTACTCGGTTGAGTTGCAGGGGTTGCTGCTTTGGCTTCAATATGCCTCTCTAGAAATTGGTTCAGCTCGACTGAGTAGCCACCCTACTCGGTCGAGTAGGGTGTAATGTTTCCTTGCGAACTCTGCGTGTCAGCTCGGCAGAGTAGCTGTTGCTACTCGGTCGAGTCGCCTGGGAAACTGACTTGATTGCTTCTTGGCTTCTCCTTTCTCTTTATCTTCCTCCTTTCTTCCTCTAGTCTTCTTCTTTGGCACCTCAAGCATGTCATCATGAGTCTTCTTGGTGCTCTCACGTCGTCGATCGTCACATTGACTCCAAATTGCTCCAATATCGCCCCCAAATACCTGAAGAAATGGGCTTAAACGCTCCGAAAGTCATATTGTTCCAAATAATAGCGTAAAGGCGTATAAAATAAGGGTTTGGAGGGTGAAATACATCATGAAAATATGCGATAATTCATGTAAAATAGGAGCATATCAAAATCCCCCAAGCTTACCTCTTACTCGTCCTCGAGGAAGACGAATACGAAGCTCACCTGGAGGTAAAAATAAGAAAACGAAACAGAATATGAAGTGGAAGGGGTCGCGAGATTATTCTCTCAGATCTCAAGCCATAAGCTACACATAACGATAACTCAGAAAATACGAATCACATGCTATAAGGATTTCATAACTTACTTAAACATGGTACTTACAAGCTTTCAAGAACAATAAAAGGGACTCTCTAAATTTATGCAATCAACTCATATTCACATCATGCAATTCATAGAATTTAATATACAAATGTTGGCGATGCACTTTTCAATCAAATGTTATAAATGAAGCATATAAGAATCACACCAAGTATGCAATAGAGAATGGAATAAAAGTGAAGACATTCACATATTCATATCAAATCATGAGAAATCTCCCTGGCTAAACTATTTCGCTATGTTTCAGCATTATCAAATATCTCCATTCTTGCACAACTCCACTCTAATGTCATACTCACTCATATAGTCAATGGAATTCACCCTCCAATCTTAGCTTGAGGCGTCGCATCCAAAGGAAAATGATATTGGAAATTAGGGGTTTGGCCTTGGTTTTTCCAAGTATTTTTGTGGCTCCAATAATGAGATAGAGAAATATTTTTCTTTTCTTTTTGGACTTTTTGTTTCTAATTTTTCTTTTTGGATTTTTGTAGGAGCTATATGATTTGTATTTTTGGTTTTTGGCTCCTTTTTGGCTTTTTGGACTTTTTGGAGCAAACTTTTCTTTGTAATGGATTTTTGGGAATAGATGCGGTATGAGTAGCTTTGAGAGGTAAACTCAAGTGACATGTAGAGAATAAAAAGATATGTGTGGAGAAGAAAATGATGTAACGCTCGGTTCACTTATAAGATGTGCACAAACGGTTCAATAAGACAATACCACAACTAAAACTCATATGTAAGCATGGATATTCTTAATCTTCTCAATAAATAGTGAAGTCAAGTGGTAAGCGTACAATCATATCAGAGATGCAGCAGAAGGTGAATAAGACAATAATACAGATGCTTCAGATATACAAATGATGCATGAATCTTGGTGCATTTCCAACAAAAGCAAACTAGACACTAATCCATACATTCGGCTTCAATTAGTATCATGCATTCATATAGGGGAATCATCAAAAGAATATATAAACAAGCACAAGGATAACAGGATACTGAAATATTCCAAATAGCATGGCAAAAGATATAAGCATCGTGATGGCTACTGAAGCAATACGAGATATCATCATAAGGAACATATCTTGCAAAACAAGGAAAAGAGAATAAAGAAATAAATAAAAAAGAGAGGAAGGAAAAGAAAAACAAGCACACCATATGATGCATGACACACATAAAAGGAAATCAGATGGAAAAATTGAAAAGATGATGCAAAAAATTTGAAAAATCCTAAAAATCCTAAAATAAAGTAAAAATGCGACTAAATGGCATGGAAATGCATTCCCCCAAGCTTAAACTTCACATTGTCCTCAATGTGATCATAAGAGGTAATTATGAGGAACAACGATAAATATGAGGGGAGTGAATGAAAAATGATGAAATGAATGATATGAAATCCTAATGCAACAACATGCACATGTAATGATGCATGTGAGCGCCTTCCCCCAAGCTTATACCAAACAGTCTTATTCAAATGACTTAATCAAAAATGTAATGGCTTTGCTAAGCGAGATCAAGTCAAACGAATAAGAAAGTGAGTATTCACTTGAAAGATGAAAGAAATGCTCGATGGTGGTGAGCAAAAGGATGTGGCACATCAAAATATGAAGATGGAAATTAATATATATAATGGGTTTGGGGTGTAAAAGATTATTGTTGCCGTCATATGAGGTGATATTTATTCAAGCGAATCTATACGGTCCTCTTGCTGTTGAGAGGATTCGTGTTTATTTAAAGCATAAAATACTACACTACTGAATTGATATCACATATAGCAAAAGGCAGATCCAGTATCTTTGCCGGTGCATGCAACTGCTCCAACTGCTCCTTCTGTGGCTCCACCAGACACATGTGTCCACGGACTCCATCAGATTCCAGTAATCCGGCTTCCAGCATCTCTCCATGGACTCCAACTATACCCTGCAAGAGATAAGCCGCATCAATCTGATATGGATAATTCTTCCCCAAAATAAATGTATTCCAAAGAGGGTCATCAACATAAGTATTTAAAATTAAAGATGGTTAACAACACTTCCCTGGAAATAAAACTCTACTCTCGTGTACCACATCAACCAACTCCTCGTAGTTCGCCTCAGGTTCTTCAGGTAACTCTAGCATATAAGTGTGGGTCTCATCAGGAAACTCCTCATCATTATCAGACTTGTCCCCGCGCACCTCCTCATCATATTCAACAGCATCCATGGGTGCTAACTCCTCGCTCTCCTCCTCGTATACATCCCCTCGTACTTCTTGATCATATGTATGTGTATCATGCAAAAGGTGCAATGAGTCATCAAAATCTGAATCATAAAAAACATCATACACGGGAGGGGAAATCAAATGTAAGAAACGAGGGGCTAAAGAGATCTCCCTGAGTGGGAGCTGTAAGCTCTGGTGGGTGGTCCTCTGAGGGGTGCTTAGCATCTGTAGAAGGTGGGAATGGATGCGGTAACTCAAATGGAGGGGGCACAATTCGGGCTCTGCGGATGTCATCGTCCCAAGCCACGACCTCCTCGATTGTCTGCTCCGCTACTGTAGGCACGACCTCCTCAATAATGTCTTCTGGTGCTGCAGGCTGCTTTATGGGCTCCTGTATCTCAACCACAGAATAAAAGTGTATCTTGTCCACCCCAACTCGAGCATGGACTCCATCATCAATGGTACCTGCAGAAGAGAGGCGATGAATAATAAAATTATGAATTTCACGCTAAGAAGGATCACCTGCCGTTATTGTCAATGGACCGGTGGACCTAACTACGTCCACGATGCTTCTTAAAAGGTCCATATATGTGTCATCCTCTGGCAGCTCAGATGTCTCTAATTATGGAGTGTTGATGGTGTAAAGGTGGAAATGATCACCTTCAAGCGAAACATACACTCCGTCTATGATAGTACCTGCACCAGAGACATTAGCCATAACAAAATCGATGAATATTTGATTGGATGGTTTACCTGCCATAACGGTTAGTGAACCGGTAGATCGAGCATCATCTATCATTTGTTCCAAGGCTGCTGCCAACTACAAATTACTGAACTTTCCCACGTGTATCCTCTTATAAACTCACGTGAGGGCCCCTTTAGCCCTCTAGCAAAGATATGAAATAGCTTGGAACCATCCCACTCATGGTCTGACTCTGTCTGGAATATTCCTAACATTCTTTAAAAACTTGTACACGGCTTCCTTGAAGGACTCTCCATCAACCTGATTGAATGTAGCGAGATATATGAAGGATTGTATAGAACCCGGTATGATCTTTGGACGCACAATCGATGCATCAACTGTACCTGATCAAGCAAAGTAAATAATCTGGAGAAGAATGTTAGTGGCACAAGAGAGATAAAGAAAAAAATAACGTGGTGGTGGGGAAAAATCACTTTATTATTATTATTATTATTATTATTATTAATTTTTTAACGCAGTCTAATCACCCTAATTGTGATAAATAGATAATATGGCAGAACGCCTCACCGGTAACGTCGCCAAAAACTTGATCGGCCCGGAATTTACTCCGAAACGATGTCGTTTTACCGTAAGCGCATGGTATAGTTGCAAGCGGGTATCGAACACAGGGAAGCGGTGCTATACTACCTATATACTCCTAGGTTGAGTTAGACTTGCAGATTTATTGGTGGATATGGATTATGAAGTGTCGTGATGGTGATGGATGCGAAAGTCGTGCCACTCAATGACGCAAACAAGGAAATCCACAAAGAAAGGAATAAAATAATAGGGCATTAGGACTCACCACTAGGATTGTCGGACGTCGATGCTTGGTTAAGACTCTTACGTTGCATTGGTTTTATAGTGATTATCGCATCCAAGATGTGGAATTCATGATTCTAAGCACCAGGAATCTAACGTATCGTATTAAACCGTAAGTGCACATGACACGTACATTAAGAATTGACAATATTCACGCCACTCTCGTGGATGGAATGATCTTAGATCACGCCACTCTCGTGGGTTAGAACTCCGATGTATTTTGGTGGCTCTCATTGATGCAATGGTGGTAGCCGTCAATTAGTAATATAGTTCGTCGGTGGATCCCATCAAGACACGAGCCGGACATTGTCACGAGTACCAGTTGAATCTACTAACTCCCTAATTAAGCCTATATGATACTCCTTAAGCCAATCGTTTCAACCGACCATGGGCACGATCTCAGTACGAGTTCTCCTAGAAACTTTACGATCAATCAAAATATGTCCCTTTTATACCAACGTAACCTAAAAATTCCAACTTTGCATCTAACTCCTAAAATCGTAGGGCTAATCTATTAGCCCTAGAAAAGACTACTCAAGCATATCAAACATTATCAAAACAATAGAGATCATTGCTAACATCATAGAAAAACAATAAGAACTTGACATAGAATTAAAGAGATAGAATACTTAGCTTGATATAAGAGGAGGGGCCTATGGCATGGCCTAACTCCTAAAAAGGTCCCCAAGAGCTCCAAAGAAAATAAGATCTAACCTCCCTCTAACGACGACTACAATCCCTATATGTAGTCCCCTCAAAACCCTTGAAAATAACCTAAGAAACCCTCTGAAATTCGTGCCCAAAATCAATTCTGGCCGCAACTTAAGTTCTGGGTCACAGCGTGCTCGGTTAAGTAGCCCCCTACTCGGTCGAGTCGAGTTTGATTTTTAGAGCCTGTTTTTGCCTTCTTTCTCCAATTCTCTGTAGCTCGGCTGAGTAGGTATGCTTCTCAGTCGAGTAGCCGATCGAGTAGCATTACTGCTCGGTCGAGTAACCGGTCGAGTAGCAGTGCTACTTGGTCGAGTACAGATTTCAGCACTGCATCGTCAACTTGCAGAAATTTCTCAGATTTCATCTGACCTCCGATTGATGCGTTCTTGGCAGCGTTGGAACCGTCATGAAGTCTACTATCCATAAACAATATGAGAAAAATACTTTGCCAACTATAATGATAGCAGGTCTCAGGAGAGTGAGAGGCTGTCTGAAAATCTGAGCGCTTGTCTTACTCGACCGAGTAGCCTTCGTGCTCGGTCGAGTTGCAGGGGTTACTGCTTTGGCTTCAATATGCCTATCTGAGAATTGGTTCAGCTCGACCGAGTAGCCACCATACTCGGTCGAGTAGGGTGTAACTATTTCCTTGCGAACTCTGCATGTAAGCTTGGCCGAGTAGATGTTGCTACTCGGTCGAATCGCTTAGGAAATTGATTCGGTTGCTTCTTGGCTTCTCCTTTCTCTTTCTCTTCCCCCTTTCTTCCTCTAGTCTTCTTCTTTGGCACCTCAAGCATGTCATCATGAGTCTTCTTGGTGCTTTCACATCACCGATCGTCTCAATGACTCCAAATTGCTCCAATATCGCTCCAAATCCCTGAAATGGACATAAATGCTCCGAAAGTCATATTATTCCAAATAATAGCATAAAAGCGTATAAAATAGGGGTTTGGAGGGTGAAATACGTCATGAAATTATAATTCATGCAAAATAGGAGCATATCAACCATCAATCAATTCACTTGTGGGGATTGAGCCCAAATGTTGATAGGATTATGGTGGGTTAATGAATTTCATGGAAATAAACTTGGTCAATCCTTATGGGATGACCCTACTTCCCACCTTTGATCTTGTGGATTAAGATGAAAGTGTAGTTAGGCAAAAATCCATCATCCAAACCATAAACTAATCCAATGCAATAAAATTCATGGGTCCAAGCTAAAACATTGCCTAAAATTTTACCACAACCCACACAAATATTGCTCTAGTTCATCATAATAAGTCAGGAATCATTTTTATAGCCAAAACATCATCCAACAATTATTACAAGCCCGTGAAACAAATACACAAAGTTTAAGGGAGGATTTCACCAAATAATCACTCAACAATTCATTATCTCCTCCTTTTTGTGCTCCCCCTTACCTCCAAGCTTCTCTAATAGGGGCCTCCAAGCCCTAGGTTGAATGGGAAAGAATTTTGGATGAATAATTGATGAATAATAATGAACAATGATGAAGAATCCCTTGAAATCGGCCCCAAAACCCTCATTTACACATTCTCCAGTTTTTGGGTCTGATACAAGCCAAAGAGGTCAAATTCTGCACCCAAAACCTACTCAAAGTCGCCCTTCAGCTTCAATAAGCAATGTGGGTCGGGGCTGGGCACGCCAGACCCCCGGGCAATGTGCCCGCTTAACTTGGGGTGGGGCACGCACCAAGTGCGTGCCCCACTGCTTCAGGGCCGACGAAGCGAGTCGGCCACAGTGGCTACATTTCTTTTTTCTTTTTAAAAAGAACAACGACCCGCTCAAGGAGCGGGCCGTAGATCGGCCCCCTTCAATTTCTCTTTTTAAAATAATTTTAAATCCATTTTGGCCTTCCAAAAATGATAGAAAATCACTCCAAGCTCCAAAAAATCTAAAAAAATTCCAAAAAATTCCAGGAGTACTTGAAAAATAAGAGAAGATAAAAATTAGGCCATAAAATCGTTTTTTGTGCTTAAATAAACAATATGTTCCACTATTCCATAATATTCTAAAATAAACATATCGAAGCCAAAATAGATATAAAATATGCACAAAATGCCACCAAAACATGGGGGTAAACCTGTAATATTTAACCTCAATCACACACCAACTAGCTTTTTGCTAGTCCCTAGTAAAAGAAGCGATAAATTCAGATTTCATTAAATGTCCACATTAACTCCAACATTTGCTCTTGGCATATAAGTATTTTCATCATGGCCTCAAATAAAATATACACACTCATACTAGAGAGAAAATTCTTGAACAATGCTCAAATTTGACTTAAATGAACAATATCAACCAATGCTATGCATTTGCCAAGATTAGAACATAAAGGTGTATCATAGCATTTCAGTTTTCAAAGACTTGGCCAAAACAACAGTTGTTTTTTCCTCAATTTGTAGATGTTGAATATGCAACTCATAATTATTCTTTATTCTCTATTTTTTTGTATATGGAACTTAGAATGATCTATATAATGAGCTTTTGCTCAATGACCCTCAAATCGGACGATTTTAGGGCATTAGGACAAAAGGGACCCATCAGACCTACTAATTCAAATCATCTAAGTTCATACTCTTCTTTTTCTCGTGCGCTCCTTTAAATCCTACCTTTCGACGCGAATCCCCAATGCTTCTTGAGGCACAAGGACCCGACTACTCGATAAGACTCGAAGAATGATGCACTTATTCATTATTTTATTTTTATTTATATTTTTCATCGTTTTTATTTTTTTCAATATATCAACCAACCACTCATATGTAAATGGCCAAATCCAATCAAATTGATAAATACTCTACTCAATTAGCCCAACCATCATTCATGAATCACAATGATGGCATAAAACTAATCTAAGCCATCTTAAAGGTAAAGTTCGTGGAATTATAGACTCATATCATAAGTGGCATATTAAAGATAACTTCACAAAGAAAAATGATAAAAACACAGTACTCACAATTGCAAGAGTTTGAATAGAAATCATTAATCCGAAAAAATTACACATGCATGAAGCATACAAGGGACTAAGAACAAAGCTAAAGTATAGGGACAATGATGATAAAATGATATGCTTGCAAAATAATTGGTGATGCAAAATGTTTCATTTCTTAGAAATTTTTTTAAAAACAAAATCCTAAAACGTCTTATGCTCGACCCCCAACTTAAAATGAACATTGTCATCAATGTTGGAAGAGTATTAAATTTATTCAAAAGAAAAGACAAGCATAGTAAAGCAAAATTTAAACGAAACTAATGTTTATTTAAGTATTTACACTATACTATGGAAAGAACACACCTTGGTAGAGGGTGGATATCGAATCCCTAATGATGGAGGCAGCTGCTCTAACTGCTCCTTTTGCTCCTCCGCCAGCTTCTTCGGAGCTACACCTCTACCTGTGTCTTTGGATCCCAATGACACAGCTCCTGACATCTCCGTTGATTGTCCTCTTGTGTTCGATGGGAGACGAGCTCTGTCGAACCAAACATTTTTAACATGCCATGCAACAAAATCATTCCAAACTAGGTCGTCATATAAAATATAATAATTATAAATTTATCGAACGACATCTTGAATCTAAAGGATAAACAATGAAAAATTGAGATTCAAAATTGCAGGGCAAGGTTTGATGGGATCTTTCTTAGGAAGGTTCGATATACCCTGGTTCATGCAATGCCTCAGGGGAGAGGAAGTGGCTGCAGGGGCAAATCTGGAGAAGAAGGATACTCAAGCTCAATGTAAACCATTTCGGACTCGCCTTCGCTCTCCTCATCATCGTTATCAGGAATTACAGGATCCAAACCCTCCATGAAGTCTGTGGTCCATCGCAATAGTCTTTATGGATGATGGAGTGGTGCGCATCCCGAGGTGAAAGTGGCGGTGACTGCTGAAACAAATCGGTGGGGAGGCATGGCTCGGGCTCCATCATAGTCTGTAAGCTCTCTCTCTCTCTCTCTCTCTCTCGCACATCCTCCTCACGACCAACGTAGAAACATGTGGCAGTCCTTACAATGTACTCATGCTCTTCAAATGTGGTGAATGACTCTGAAGTAGGACAAGGCTCATGCTCCTTAATATCATCGATCTCACTCTCACCTTCACTCGTGTCCTCCTTACCATCCATGACCTGTAAATGCATCGTGTCTTCCATTTGGTCTACATGCACACCATCATCCATCTCCTTTGGCCCATCCATGTGACGACCTAAAAATATTAATAATTTTTTAGACCGTCCCTCTCATTTTTTCTGTATTTTTGGACACGTTTATTTTTAAGGGTAGAATGGCGAATTTCGCTAAACCGTTAAGGTAAATTGTATTAACTAACCTAACCCCATTTAACTACCATAAACCCCACCACATAACTCAACTCGAAGAGTTGGTGAGATCCAAAAATTTCGGATCCACCGTCTATAATTAAATGAAGGGAGAATGATAACACACAACAACGAAACAAAGAAATTCAATACAAACCCCACTACATTTGTTCCTTCCTTATAAAAATCAACAGAGGTCAATCTCCCCTCCCACCGTTTCTCTATTCTTCCCCTTAAATAAAAACCCCCACACCATTCACCTTATTAAAACCCCTCTTCATTTTGAAGGCAACAAAAGAAACAACATTTTCATCAATTTTCTCTATGCCTCCATCCCTCAAAACCCATGGCATCCCACTCTTCCCAAAACCCACGGCAACCTCCCTGTCACGCCCCGCTTCCCATTATACTTGGGAGAGAGAACGTGAACGGGTCCACATGTGCTTAAAGCAAGAAAGATGTACTTTTTCCTTCCTCCTTAGTTTAAGCACATTAAGCGTCTGTGATAACAACTTGCAGGTTCTTGCATGCAGCTCAAACAACACAGATAAGTTATTTATTTACAATCTCAAATCTCAAAAGATAGTTTACAACAATGAATGAAATATATGAGGGTCATAAAGCCCATACAAGTAATAAAAGAAAGATAAGTACAAGGATGCTGCGAAGGTACGTAGCTATACGGCGGTGATCTCAGTATCTGGGCACCCCGGTCAACCTGCTCAGTCTCTAGGCTCGCTCCTCTATGAACCTGTCTAATACCTGACGTATATTTTACAAGACAAGGAAATATACGTCAGCGAGGGTCTCACGGCAAGATTTATAAGTTTAACACAATTGACCCTCTGTAAGGTTTTCAAAATCATTAATAATGCAAGTTAAGTAACATGATATGATTTCAATAATTAAAGTATGGCAGCGTAAGAAAAGTATAGGTATGTCAAACGTAGTGCACAAAATAGTGGCATGGCAAAGGTAATGTGTAAAATAACAAAGATGGCATGTGTAGTGTACAAAGCAGTGAGCAGACGAAGTGTGCAAAGTAGCGAACATGGCAAGGTGTAATATGTACAACAATAAGCATGGCAAGTGTGGTGAGTACATCAATAAGCATGACAAGTGTAGTGTGTACAGCAATAAGCATGGCAAGTGTGGTGTGTACAGCAATAAGCATGGCTGGTGTGGTGTGTACAGCAATAAGCATGTCTGGTGTGGTGTGTACAGTAATAAGCATGGCAAGTGCTACACGAACAAGGAAGGAGTGACTAGAAAGAGTACGCAATTCTCTAATGGTAACAATAGGGGTAAAGAGTGTGACAATCAATCAAGTGTGCCTAGTGACAAGCCCAATGTCTGAGGGGGAAGTGACAAGCATTACACCCAAGCCAAAGGGAGCTACCCGTGGCTCTCTACTCACCGACCTGGCCAGGTGTCGGTCAAGTTCACCCATAGATTGCAATCTAGCATTCTGTCCTCTACTACATTGGACTACTGATCACTCCTTATTTTACACCCTTTTCCCGCATGTTTGCATGCCATTTTGATCGCCCAAATCATGTTTTTCACGATATATCGACGATATTGCGATGCTTTTCACGATTTGTTGTTTTTGTCGCATTTCAGGTGATTTGGCGCGATTAGGAGTGATCTCGAGATGCGTGTAATCTAGACGGCCACCGACGACCTCCCCGAGGGGTATTTTGCTGTTGGAGAGGAGCGGAAGAAGAATGGACGTCGCCGGAGCGACGAGGAGGCCAAAACGACCAGTTTGGGCATTTTTTGTGTCCCACTCGGCCGAGTGGAGGAGCCACTCGGCCGACCAGCGAGACACTGCTCGGCCGACCCGTTCAGACACGACTTCCATGTGTACTCGGCCGAGCGACGGAGACCACATCGGCCGAGTGACGATACCACGTCCGCCCGAGTGGCGCCCAGACGAAGGCCCTCAAAAAGACCGAAGTTACTGTTTTTCGGCCATCTGAGCTTCAGAAGACCCACTCGGCCGAGTGGCAAATCCCGTCCGCCCGAGTGAAGTGAAGCCATCGGCCGAGTGACGACAACTCACTCGGCCGAGCCACCCCCGAACTGAAGACCCCTGAAGTCCCCGACTTACTGGAAAATTGATAGGGTTTTCACTCGGCCGAGCGACTTTTGTCACTCGGCCGAGTGCGATGCGCTGCCTGTAGCGAAATTTGCGGAAAACAGGCTGTGCAGGGGCGTTTTGGTCAGGATTTTTAGACGATTTTTGGGGCTATTTAAGCCCTGTTTTTACCCTAGTTTTGGGAGCCACCTCTCAGATTTTTTGCAGCTTTTTGAGTCTACTTTTTAGCTTTATTAATTGTGATTGGTGAAGAGAAAAACTTGGATTTTTGTTGGGTTGATTGAAGATCTACATTGGTTTGCACTTCTCTTCCACAAAAACTCTATTTTTATTGTTTATATCATTGTTGTGATGAATTCCATTGTCTATTTCTTTGCCAATTATTGTGCTATTGCTATGATTAGTGAGTAGTCTCCACGTCTTGGGGCGTGGGGATGAACCCTACGAGCCCAATTTCGTATTTGTGTTGAATTGGTAGGAATTGAGCCAGGATTGTTATTAGGGATTAGATTGGGATCGAATTACTACGGATAGCTAGGTATTCACGTCAATAGGGATTTGCAAGAGATTGGATCCCAATTCGATAGGAAGCCCTAGAAATCCGAATTGGGTTGGAGTCGGATTTTCGAAGTATCGGTTTGCAAGAAATTGGACCGATGCTAGGATCTCCGGTTGCAATTCAGTGCCGATACCCGTTTGCAAGAGATTGGACGGGTAGGAACTATCCTAATCTAGATTGTGGACCGAGTTTGCAAGAGATTGGGCTCGGTGCGCAATTGGACGATGATGTTGATCCTAATGCTAGCTTCCCTAGGCTAGGGTTTGCAAGAGATTGGACCCAAACCCAGGATAGCTATAGACCGGCAACAGCGCGAGAGCGTGAGCCTGGTTCCACATTTAGTTGCAACTAGTTCATCCGAATTCTCATCCTAGCGATTTCGATACCGGCGAACCACAATTGTGAAATACGGTGAGTAGTGGGGATTCCCCATTCCCTAGGCGTTCTCTATTTGATTTGATATTTTGCACTTTTGTCTGACGATTGTGACAGGATCGCCCAAGGCAATTATCCCTCTGAATAGCCAGGTTGATTAGGAGCAAGCACGGTCATTCGTCCTCCCTGTGTTCGATACCCGCTCGCCGCTATACCGTGCGCTTGCGGTAAAACTACAACCGTCGCCTCGGGACGTGTACGCCGGGGCGCGATCAAGTTTTTGGCGCCGTTGCCGGGGAGGCGATTGCGTTTGATTCTTTTTCACCTAGCTATTTCTTTCTTTTATTTTCTTTTTATTTTATTTCTTTTACCATTATTATTTCCTTTGCTATTTTTACCTAACCCTTCCACGGTACTAATCATCTCTTTGAAACTCTGTTTTCACTGTGCATGTACACGAGATCTACGGCGGACCCCGAAGCCCTATTATTCGATCCCGAGATCGAACGTACCGCACGGAGACTCAGAGCGGAAAGGAGACAATATCCGGAAGGGGGGTTTATGACCAACCGGGAAACTCCCGAAGAATTGGCGGAGAGAATGGCGAGAATAATTTCTATTCGCGATAGGCTTCGGCCTAAAACCTCTTCTACTACGTCATCCATCGCCGTGCCGGAGTTGGCGGCCGACAAGAACTTCGAGCTAAAGACGGGATTGGTGGTTTTGATGCAACAAGACCCATTTCATGGGAACACTCACGAGAACCCCCACTACCACATCCAATCATTCTTGTCGAAGTGCGCCACTTTCCAAATGCCGGGGGTCCCGATTGATGCCATCAGACTGCGCCTCTTCCCCTTCACGCTAAAGGACAAAGCACTCTATTGGCTGAGGACGCAAGCTGACGGAGTTTTCACCTCTTGGGACGGGTTGGCGGATGCATTCATTGATAAATTCTATCCACCATCCAAGACGGTGAAGATCCGGAGCGCTCTCATGTCCTTCAAGCAAGGACCACACGAGACGCTCTATGAAGCTTGGGAGCGATTTAAGGATTTGCAGCACCAGTGCCCGCACCACAGTATAGAAGATTGGGAGTTAGTGCATAGCTTCTACAACGGTCTCCAACCGGGGACCAAACAAATTATTGATGCCGCGGCGAATGGTGCAATCTTGTCAAAGACTCCCGAGGAAGCTACGGCCCTAATTGAGGAGATGGCCTCTAATAACCAACAATGGGGCGATGAGCGAGGACACTCTACGTCCTCCTTAAAGCCGACTAGCATCTACGAGGCAAAGGCCGTGGCGGAGCTTACGAGCAAATTTGATTCTCTCCACAAGGTGGTGGAGAGATTGGAGAAATTCATCACGGAGCCCCAAGGAAGCCCTTCCACCTCCGCGCCGGCAAGCCAAATGAGTGATTGGCAAGACCAACCTCAAGCCATGTATTCGGGAGGAGAGCAAGGAGAAGGATCCTTGGAGCAAGTGCAATATGTTGCGGGGAACCAAGGTTATTGGTCCAATCCGGCCGCAAGAAATCACCCGGGATTCTCCTACGCCAACAATGAAGGAGCTTTGAACCCGCCACAACAACCGCCTAATCAAGCTCGACCGCCACCACCCCAACAACAATACTATCCGCCGAGGGGACCTACACAACAAAACTTCCAACCAAAGCAACAAGTCCCACCTTATAGGCCTCCCGGATACAATCAAGGGTGGAGGAATCAAAACCAAAACCCTCCACAAGCTCCACAACGATCCGATTTCGAAAGTAGAGTGGAAGCGTTCATGGTCGAGCAGAATAAGGTGAATGCTACTTTGAAGGCGGGGCAAGAATCTCTCAATACCGTAGTGGCTCAAATATCGGAGCAATTAGCGTTGCTCAACCGGAACACTCAAAGATTGCCGGCGCAACCGGAGCAAAACCCACGGGGCAACACGGGCCACATCAACGCCGTAGTTGCCGTCACTACTAGAGGCGGGAAGGACACCACCCCTGCCATGATTCCTATTGAGGAGGCCGTGGAGGAAAGTTTGGAGCCGGTTGAGCCGATAATCGAGATTGAAGAGGAGAAGGAGCCACAAGACAAGGAGAAATCTAGGGAGAAGCTATTAATTGAGGAGAGGCGCTTCATGCCACCGGTCCCATTCCCCCAAAGACTAGCGAAAGCGAAAATGGAGAAAAGGCTAGCGAAATTCCTCGAGTATCTAAGAGGAGTTAGCCTAAATATTCCCTTCCTTGACGCCATCATCGAGATCCCCACATATGCCAAATTCTTGAAGGACTTGATTTCGGGGAGAAAGAGGAAGGAAAAGATCATGCTAGCCGAGGAGGGCTCTTGGTTCACCAAGAGAGAAAAGGAGCCGGCAAAATTTAAAGATCCGGGGAGTTTTCGGATTCCTTGCACGTTGGGCGGCGTGCCTCTTCAAAAGGCGTTGGTCGATCTTGGGGCTAGTGTGAGTCTCATGCCCCTCTCCATGTTCTTAAAGCTTAACACCGGGACAAAGTTGAAACCCACCGACATGCGCATTCAATTAGCCGATGGACGGATAACAAGGCCGGTGGGGATTGCCGAAGACATCCCACTTCAAGTCCCGGGTGGAATATGCTTGCCATGTGACTTCGTCATCATGGACATTAAGGAGGAGGGAGACACCTCATTGATACTTGGGCGCCCATTCCTCGCCACCGCCGGAGTCATCGTCGACGTGCGCGAAGGTACCTTAACCTTAAACGTCGGAAACATCGAGGTGGAGCTCCACATTCCCAAGGCAATGAAGCACATGCCTTACCATGAGGAGCTCGATTATATGGACCTCCTTGATGAGGTGATAGAGGAGGCGATTCCTCACTCAATTGGTGCCCTTTTTGATGAAGAATTGGATGAAGGCCCGGATTTAGGCCATGAGGACAATAATGATGATTCCCCCGACTTCTCCGCTGATGAAGATGAAGGCGACGCTGATTTCGCAAGGATTCGAGAGCTCTGCAAGCTCTCGAAATCAAAGTCTCCAAAGAAAGCTCCGCCGGTACGGAAATCGGCATCGCCGGCTAAGCCGTTGACCGGGGCAAATGCTAGCTTGGGGGAGCCTCTCCCCAACACTATTCGAGATAGGAGACCACCGCGGGAGAACGCTTCGCCGCCACGTCCGAATCCAAGCGCGCTCCCCGGAAAGTTTGACGGGTGCATCTCATATGCACCAAACATCCCGCATTGATTGAAAATTATAGGGGGTCGAGCTCACGACCTAAAACGAGCGCTTGTCGGGAGGCAACCCGACGGTTTTTGCTTTATTTTCGCTTTTTCTTTATTTTCGTTTTAGAAATTTTTAGTGTTTTGAGTCATCCGATCAAAAATTTTGTGATAACGGGTCCTATTTTTCTTGACAGGAGAGGAGATAGGTAGATCATCATGAGGAGGTTGAACGAGACGATGAGGAGCGCCCTAAGAAGGCGTTCGACGCTTAGGAGGAGCATGAAATCGACTGGAGGAAGAAAGACGGAGTTTAGAGTCTAAACGAAGACAAACAGCAGAATGCAAGGCTCACTCGGCCGAGTATACTAGTCACTCGGCCGAGTACAGAAGTTCGTCCGGCCGAGCCGCTCACGAACAAGGGAAGTCTGCTGTACCCAACTCTCTGTCTATTTTCCTCATTTCATTATAACTGCTACTCGGCCGAGTATATATATTCACTCGGCCGAGTGAAACAGATACCCTCCTTGGGCGAGTCATGCCGAGTAGCTTGAGTCACTCGGCCGAATGGATTTACTCCACTCGGCCGAGCCTGGCAAGGCCACTCGGCCGAAGCGATATCGGGGAGAAATTTTTATTTGCCTCGCTCGGCCGAGTGATCACGTCACTCGGCCGAGTCGTAACTTTTTAATATAAAGCCAAAGGGGGAGGCGCAGTTTTCGAAAACGAAAAAAAACCCTTTCGCCCACGCCCCCTCAGCTTCCCCTCGCCCGATCGCGCCTCGCCCAACATCCACTCGCCCGCGCGCGCCGCCGCTCGGCCTGCCACCGCCGGCCGACCGTCGCCGCCCCCCGCCCGAGTCGCCGCCGGCAACCCCCGTCTCCGATCACCTCCGGTTCGCTTATTTTCACCATTTTCTTCTCTTTTTGCGTATTTTTTGAGGATCCGTGTGTCAATCGAACCCCTAACCCGAATCAAGTCACATATCTATCTGTTATACCCCTATTGCTCCATACATTTTGATTATTACTCGCTGATATCGCTTTTCCATGTGCAGGTTGCTTTTTGGAGCTTAGGGGAGCTCAGGGGAGCTTCTACGGGCTGCTCAGGACTTTGTGGAGGCGCGGACTTCGCACGCTTCCACTACTTAGCACTCGCGGCGTGTTTGGGTAAACTCTTTCCACTCTTTGTGCACACGCCGCACTTTTCACTTTTTCGGCGCGCGCTCGGGGCAGATATGCCGCCCCGGACACGGCCGCGGTCGAAGAGAGCTTCCGCCAAGCGGAAGCGGTCGGATGATGCCGGCCCCTCCCACGAGTTGGAGGACTCTCCTCCACCGTCCCCCACACACCCCGCACACCCCGCACAGCCTGCAGGCTCCGCACACCCCGCACAGCCTGCAGCGCACCCACAGCCCGCACAGCCTCTCCCCGCCGATCCACAGCCACCACCACCGGCTCCTCTGGTCGGGCCGCTCGGGATTACGTTCCGAGACGACGCACACCGCGCCGTCTTCGAGCGTATCTCCCAGCGCTCGATCGTACCCTCCAGGTTCGCACACCTCGTTGACCTAGGACGCCTGGGGGTACTTGAGGGGATGCTCACGTTGTACGACAACGTGGGCTGGCGAGATTTTTTCCAGGTGTCGGCGGATACTTTTACCCGTCCGACACTTGAGGTTTTGAGTTCGATCGCCCGGACCGATGAGGGATGCTCATTCCGGTTCATGGATCGAGAGTGCCAGGTCACTCTCGATATGATGAGAGCATTTTTCTCTTGGCCCGCAGTCCCCGGAGCCGATCGCGGTTATGGCCCCACACATATCCCTCCACCCTCTTTCGACGCCGGTGCCTTCTGGGCACGTATCACGGGTCTCCACGCCGCCTTTGACCCTAGTAGGGCCAAGGCCTCGGCCATCGTACATCCCTGCCTACGCATTGCCCAGCGCCTCATGGCGACTACCTTTTTGGCCAGATATGAGCCGGGCACGATGTCTACGCCAGAGCTTTACATGCTCTATGCGATGACACGTCCCAGAGCTCTGTCTAGGGATGGAGATGAGCTTGTCCCCGCCGTCGTGATCGATATCGCGGCATGGTACTTAGACCGCATCATTGTATCGGTGGGCGCTCGCTCACCGATATGCTGCGGCGGCCTGATTACCCTGCTGGCTCTTATGACCGGCGAGGATTTCCCCGACGACCTGCGACGCGTTCCGGGCCCCACTTCCTTGTCGATAGATGTTATGGCCCGGATGAAGATGCTGCGTCTGCACGGTGAGCGTCACTGGGTCTGGTTGCACGGCCCCTATGGGGCCGATTACATGATTCTCCCGAGCCCTGCTCGGACCCAGATTGCACCGGCCCACGTTGACTGGCTCCCAGATATGGATGTCCTCATCCCCGCCGCCTACGTGCTCGAGGCCGAGGAGGCCGAGCAGGGCCCCGCCGCCCACGCTGCCCAGGCTGCTCCCGCAGACCCTGCTGCACGCCCTGCCGAGCCCGCTGCCGCCCCTGTGGCCCCTCAGCCCACACCTGTCGTTTCTGCTGCTCCTGACACTTCTGTCCTCACCTCTACCAGTGTCGCGAGTACCCTTGCTGAGCCCACTTCCACCACTGTCACCGCTTCCGAGGCTGTCACCACCACTCCCACTTCCACCACTGGCCCCTTGTCTGTCGAGCCTCTTTCTTCTGCCTTCCCCGAGCGCCCGCCGACCGTAGTCGCGTACGGAGAGCCCTCGTTCGTTTCGGTCGTGGAGACCATGGTTAGCATGATCTCCGCTGGGGCTACACCTTTTGGACCACACACTTCTTCCCCAGCAGGAGATTCCTCTGTCTCCACTACCGCCGTCTTCTCCGAGAGCGTCGTGGCGTCTGTCCACACTTCTGTGCCACCGACCTCACTAGCCGCCTCGCAGCCGCTTTTGTACTCTTCTTCCGCTGCCGCTGCCTCCACTTCTCACCGCCCGCCCTGGCCTCACACTGAGGCCCGGCCCACATTTCCTGGCACGGCACCTTTTGTCCCATTCCCTGCTGAGCCCGTTACATACTCCACACGCGTACGCCAGCCTCGCCCTGCACAGCCTAGACCGGTGCGTCCCTCTGCACCACCCCCGCCCGACACTGTACTGCAGAGCATACGTGCTCTTGAGGTGGCGGTGAGTGGTCTTAGAGGAGACCTTCGGACCCTGTCCTCCACCGTCTCTACGATGGCTGGACGCTTTGACCTGATCCCTCAGATCCACTACTGCCTGACACAGATCTTAGAGCGTCTCCCGCGCGTACCCCCACCCACCCAGCAGGTTCCCACACACACTCCCACACACGCTCGACATGCTTCCACTCCCACGCCCACCCCAGCTCAGCAGCCTACACCACCACCACCACCCCCTCCGCCTCAGGACGGAGACGGCGCGGCACCGCCTTCTTAGGCACTCTTGATGCCTTTATCCATTCCCGACGTTGTGCTGCCCGTCTCTGCTGGGTCCTGATGTTTTTTTTTGTCCACCCCCCCTCCTCTCACTTATTTTGGGATTATATTTTTGATCATATCTTTTTGTGCACATCATATCATATCTACTAGGGTTTCTCATTTTGATAACATCTATATATATCTTTTTGGGAGAGAGGGAGCGTTTTTGGTGCCGTATTTTCATATCACTCCTGTTTGTGCATGCATCATACCCGCATCATATTTTCACTTCTTTATTTTTCCTTTTATTATTTTTTTTTCCTTCCTTCCCCTCATGCATGCACCCTCACTTGCCCCTCACGTTAATTGTCTCTCTGTGTGCCACACTTTGCACATTGAGGACACTGTGCCGTTTAGCTTGGGGGAGTGAGCTCTCACGTTCTTTTTCGATTTGCCACCTTTATTTTCAGTTTTTCACACCGCTTTTCACTTTTGCACTCATTTTTCGTTATTTTCCTTTTGTTTTGCCATGCATCACGTTTTCCTTACTTTCCTGTGTGCCGCATTGCATAGTTCTATTTTCCTTTTATCTTTACTTCTTCCTTTTTTTCATCTCACGCTAGAGATGAATTTTCTGTGATGATGTCTACGTGGAGTTAGCTTATTCTATATGCATGCTATATTTGTCGTGTCTTAGATTTCATTTCTGATATCATATGCTATGACTCGCTTGCATTTAGAAATAGGAGCCCACACTTTTTCCTCATGAAAATGGATGAAATTTTATTATTAGCTGAGCCTGAATATTCATATGTATGCTATCACAGAAAACACACCAAGATTCACGCATTGAATGCCTATATCTGGAGTACTGACTTCTTTTCCTTTATCACTTCTATATGCATGAATTGTACACTTCACTTCCGGATGATTGAATGATGGTTAGCTATGATATATCTGGATTAGTTAGCTTTTTTGTGATCGAAACTGAGTAGATTAGATTACCCTGCTGAAGTTGTCGTGCATGTCTTATAGAGTGAGCCGAGAGTTATATTTATTTCTTTCTCCACAAATCTTGAACATCATTTCTCTACTTTTAAAATCATTGGTGAATCTCCCCTTAGTGATTCTATTTTATGGCATTTCCCCCGCTATTAATTCCTAGCTCCAAATCTCTTATTCCAAAAAAAAAAAAATATAATAAAAGAGAGAAGAACATTCTCGTATATCATTATCTCTCTTTGAGTTGGGATCATTGTATATATGAAAAAAAAAAAAAGGAGAAAAGAGAGAAAAGAGGAAAAATCCTCAATAAAAGATCCCATCTCGCTTATTTTCTTTCTTCTTTCTCTTCTTTGCCTTTGGAGCTATATAAAAATGGGGATGTAAATATTTTTGTACCACCACGCTTATAGATAAGCTTGGGGGAGGAGATCCATTGATGTGTGAGAGAGCGACTACTTGACATTGCACGACAACCTAGGCTAAGTAATATTCTATACTCGGTGAGATAGTTTCTAGCTTTACGAAATCCAGAAATCTAAGCCTAGCATTCATTTCATGAAACCCATACTTTTCTATTCTCTCTATTCTATGATGTGATACTCTTATACTCCAGATAGAAAGCGTTCAATTGAAAAGTGTGTGATCTGAGACTTGTATACCGCTTTAGATGATTCAGGCGATGTTAATTTTAAAATCATTCCGTTTTTCATGATTATACCGTTGTTCGTGGGTTTTCTATTTTCTACTTGCACTATTCTACTATGATATCAAAATGAGATTCTTTGACATGTATTTCTCACTCGGTGCATGCTATAAGAGTAGGTGAAACCCACGTCCTGAGAAAATGATCTAGCATCCTACCTCTTCTTTCTTTCTTTCTTTATTTTCGTTTGGTTTTCATTCTTCTTCGTTTTTCATTTTTTTTTCGTTTTTCGCCGTTTTCGTTTTCCGAATACACCGGGTTCGCTTTTTACTCATCTTCCTCGAGGACGAGTAAGAGGCAAGCTTGGGGGATTTTGATCACTCCTTATTTTACACCCTTTTCCCGCATGTTTGCATGCCATTTTGATCGCCCAAATCATGTTTTTCACGATATATCGACGATATTGCGATGCTTTTCACGATTTGTTGTTTTTGTCGCATTTCAGGTGATTTGGCGCGATTAGGAGTGATCTCGAGATGCGTGTAATCTAGACGGCCACCGACGACCTCCCCGAGGGGTATTTTGCTGTTGGAGAGGAGCGGAAGAAGAATGGACGTCGCCGGAGCGACGAGGAGGCCAAAACGACCAGTTTGGGCATTTTTTGTGTCCCACTCGGCCGAGTGGAGGAGCCACTCGGCCGACCAGCGAGACACTGCTCGGCCGACCCGTTCAGACACGACTTCCATGTGTACTCGGCCCAGCGACGGAGACCACATCGGCCGAGTGACGATACCACGTCCGCCCGAGTGGCGCCCAGACGAAGGCCCTCAAAAAGACCGAAGTTACTGTTTTTCGGCCATCTGAGCTTCAGAAGACCCACTCGGCCGAGTGGCAAATCCCGTCCGCCCGAGTGAAGTGAAGCCATCGGCCGAGTGACGACAACTCACTCGGCCGAGCCACCCCCGAACTGAAGACCCCTGAAGTCCCCGACTTACTGGAAAATTGACAGGGTTTTCACTCGGCCGAGCGACTTTTGTCACTCGGCCGAGTGCGATGCGCTGCCTGTAGCGAAATTTGCGGAAAACAGGCTGTGCAGGGGCGTTTTGGTCAGGATTTTTAGACGATTTTTGGGGCTATTTAAGCCCTGTTTTTACCCTAGTTTTGGGAGCCACCTCTCAGATTTTTTGCAGCTTTTTGAGTCTACTTTTTAGCTTTATTAATTGTGATTGGTGAAGAGAAAAACTTGGATTTTTGTTGGGTTGATTGAAGATCTACATTGGTTTGCACTTCTCTTCCACAAAAACTCTATTTTTATTGTTTATATCATTGTTGTGATGAATTCCATTGTCTATTTCTTTGCCAATTATTGTGCTATTGCTATGATTAGTGAGTAGTCTCCACGTCTTGGGGCGTGGGGATGAACCCTACGAGCCCAATTTCGTATTTGTGTTGAATTGGTAGGAATTGAGCCAGGATTGTTATTAGGGATTAGATTGGGATCGAATTACTACGGATAGCTAGGTATTCACGTCAATAGGGATTTGCAAGAGATTGGATCCCAATTCGATAGGAAGCCCTAGAAATCCGAATTGGGTTGGAGTCGGATTTTCGAAGTATCGGTTTGCAAGAAATTGGACCGATGCTAGGATCTCCGGTTGCAATTCCGTGCCGATACCCGTTTGCAAGAGATTGGACGGGTAGGAACTATCCTAATCTAGATTGTGGACCGAGTTTGCAAGAGATTGGGCTCGGTGCGCAATTGGACGATGATGTTGATCCTAATGCTAGCTTCCCTAGGCTAGGGTTTGCAAGAGATTGGACCCAAACCCAGGATAGCTATAGACCGGCAACAGCGCGAGAGCGTGAGCCTGGTTCCACATTTAGTTGCAACTAGTTCATCCGAATTCTCATCCTAGCGATTTCGATACCGGCGAACCACAATTGTGAAATACGGTGAGTAGTGGGGATTCCCCATTCCCTAGGCGTTCTCTATTTGATTTGATATTTTGCACTTTTGTCTGACGATTGTGACAGGATCGCCCAAGGCAATTATCCCTCTGAATAGCCAGGTTGATTAGGAGCAAGCACGGTCATTCGTCCTCCCTGTGTTCGATACCCGCTCGCCGCTATACCGTGCGCTTGCGGTAAAACTACAACCGTCGCCTCGGGACGTGTACGCCGGGGCGCGATCAACTACCCCACCCAAGTGTCATGCTAGAACACGAGCCAGCCTAATCAATCACACGAGTTCACAAATGCTAAACCGCCATATACTGGAACACGGGCTAGACTAGTCATCATGTGACCCTACTGGAACACGAGCCAGACTAGTCACATATGACCGAGGGGAGTAGCAAATCAATAAGAACGATTTCACGATTTCAAGGTATTCCGTACCATCAAGTTGTTCCATTCCATATGTTCCATCAATAACCATTCAAGAGTGTCTAGCATGACGTGCAACATGGTATAAGAAGTATTAGCAATTCTGGATTTAGCAGTTAAATGTAGCGATGTTTAAAAAGTTGAAAAATGCATGCTTGCCTGTTTAATACGGTTTTGGGTGACCAGGCGATAACAACGAAGGGCACGATTTATCTGCATCGTTGGATTCACGATATTAAGCTAACATATTCAACTAAATAAAGTAATATAACCCTAACTATATATAACATAGAAACTTACTCTTATATATGGACATTAACTGTAACATCATGCACTGATTATCAAACTGTTTATGTATATACTTACATTTAGTACAACTTATATGACACGGCTTCAGTATCCTATATAATATTTAAATTTAATGTTTAAACTGTTCATTCACTGCATGTTCATTGCGCAACCTATATAATATAGCTTAAGTGTAACAAAAGTAGTATAAACTTACGTTGGTATCTCTTCTTCATTTGCTACAGAGGAGATGTTGGTCGGGACTTACGGCAGTGCAGCGAGTAGGGGAGATCGGAGGCAGAGGAGGAGCCGTCGGTGAGGACAGTAGTGAGGGTGTGGGGCCGTTGTCGGGAGGTCGATGAGAGGCATGGCGAACAAAGAGGTTTGCGAGGTGGTGAGGGCCCGTCGCCATACGTGGGGGGGGGGGGGGGGTTGTGCGACAGAATGGAGATGGAGGTGGCGGTCTGGTGGCGAGAATGGAGGTGTGAAGAGGGCTGGCTACGGCGACGAGGAGGCTTCCGTGGGATTGTACGGCTGTCGAAGGGACAGAGGAGGAAGAAGGAAGTTCGTCGGAGGCACGGTGGGTTCCGGCAGGGCTGTCGGGCTTGTATTCCTCTGTTGCAAAACAGGGTATAAAGTCGGAGTCGGGGCCGGTAGCGATGAGATGATGGCTGCGGGCTGAGGGTGACACCTGCGAGTCAGATAGCTAGTCAGTAGAGAGTTTGTGGAGGAACATACGGAAGAAGCAGGGGCCTGGGTACTCGGAGTTGGTGTTGACGACGGCTTGCTACGATGTTGGTCGGTGACGGATCTGCGGTGAGGCGAGGGTGAGAGTCCGTGTCGAGTTTGCGGGGGAGTTGGTGGATCAGAGGCTACGAGTTTGTGGCTAAGGTCGGGGGAACGGGGCGGTCTGAGGTGGGTGGTCGAGTTGTCGGCGGAATGGGATCGAAGAGAGGGGGACAGGCGGGGGTCGTCTGGTGTTGGGCAGAGGCATTGGGAAGTGGGGTTGAGTTGAGGGCGAGGGAAATCAGAAAGGCGGTGGATTACATGGTGGCGACGGGGCTTTGGGTTTGACGGTGAGTGCATCTACGCCTTCGTCGATGTTGAGGGGTCGCCGGAGTTGCCCCGGGTGTGGGCCTCGGGCAGAGGAAGGGAGGCCAGGGTGTTGAGAAAATGGAGTGGGGAGGAGATGTTTGCATGGCTTTGTTTGGGCTTTGGGTGAAGAGAGGGCTGCCAAGATTTTGATGTGGGTTCCTTTTGAAGAGAGGATAGAACGTGGCAGGTTGAGGGTGAAATGGGAGAGAGGCTGTGTAGGTGAACGTGGGAGATTTTGTAGGGAAGTAGGCTAGGGGAAAGTTGGGTTGCGTGCATTGTAAAGAGAAGCGGAGGTCGAGGTCTGGAGTTTGATGAGCGAAGGAGACGAGGCCTTCTCCTGTTGGGTTTATTTGTAAAGGGATATGGTTAGAGAGAGAAATCGTGGGAATGGGGAGGTTGGCTGAGTAGGGAAAATAATGGGGAAACGTGGGATATGTTACTAAATCGTGAGGAGATCGTCGAGAACAGGGGTGGTTGCGAAGTGAAGGGATATGTATTTCGTGGGCAGTTTGTTGGATATGGAAGACGTTAGTACACCCTTGTAGGGGATGTACGAGGGAATACGGACCTCGAACGTCGCGTACACGAAGTCGTGCGCAAATGGAATATGTTCCCTTGCGGAGAGGATCTCTAGATTGATGGGAAAGTCGCATTATATGTGCATAAGTGCATGCGACATATGGCTAATAAAGGGGTAATATCTTAAGCTTATATTGTACCATGCATATGGTACAACTTAAGCTTATAATATGCCATGTACGATGGTACACCTTAGTTAAATTGTTCCAAAGGAACAATTGCTCCTAAAATAACTAACTTGGGGGCTATAAATAAGACCCAAGGGTTAGCCGTTTTGCTTACACTTTTGCATGGCATTCTTGCATGCATTTTCATTCTAGCGAAGCTCTGCCGAAATACTTCCTCTACCTTTATCCAAGTTCTTAATCTAAAAGTAGAGATTTAGATTGTGGATTTAGTAGCCTTACTCCGTTCGTGAGAAGACTCGATCCGTCGTGGCGAATCCGAAGGCGAAGTTCGTAGACTACCGTGTCGCATACGCAAGCGTAAGTCTAAACTTCATTTTATCGATCCTAACTCTGTTTTGGCTGGATCCTACATTGGTATCGGAGCCATACGGGTTTGCCCCGGTCAAACCGCCGTCCCGTCGAAACTATGAACGAGTCGTTGTCTTTTTCACGAATGGGTATCCTACCATTACGGATATGGTAGGAACGCTTCGTGACGGAGAGAACGCAGCGGTTGTTCTTTTCACGTTAGGGTCTCCTATCATTACGGATATGGTAGGAACTCTCCGTGACGGGAAGAACCGACCGTTCACGTAGTATGTTATTTTTCATTTTTGGCACACGGCCATTAGAAAATAACCACTTTCTCGACGAACGGGTGCTTCATCGACGAACGGGTGCTTCATCGAGGAAGAAGGTGGTGGTTATTCCATCGGGGAAGATGAATTTTAGTGCATGTGCACCATGGCCAAATGGGCTATGAAGGCCATGCACCCCCCTCCCCATGTGGAGGGGGTTGGCTACGGCCAATAACCACCGCGGCAACCCCCACCGGCGGGGGTGTGCGGCCACCCAACACAAGGGGAGGCCGGCCATGGCCAAAGGGCCATGGCCGGCCAAGGCAAAAAAAATGGCCTTGGCCATGACCGGCCATGGCCAAGCCATGGCCGGCCATGGCCAGGGCGGCAGTGGCCGGCCCCGGCCAAGGCCAAGGGCCGGCCTGGCCGGCCCTGGCAGTGGCCAGGGCCGACGCCCTGGCCACTGCCAGGGCCTGGCCAGCCCTGGCAGAGGCCAGGGCTGGCGCCCTGGCCTCGGCCAGGGCCTGGCCGGCCCTGGCAGAGGCCAGGGCCTGGCCGGCCCTGGCCGGCCTCGGCCAGGGCAGAGGCCCTGGCCGAGGGGGCCAGGGCCCCTGACCGGCCAGGGCAGAGGCCCTGGCCGGCCCTTGGCCAAGCCTTGGCCAGGGCAGAGGCCCTGGCCGGGAGAAGTTGCAGACCAAATAATTGGTCGACCAATTTGGTTGTTTTGGTCGACCAATCCAGCAGAAGGTCTTGGTCGATCGCAAACTTGCCAACTGACCTATACGGGGTGACAAAAGGCCTTGGTCAAGCTCGAATGTGCCGATTAGCCCATACGGGGCTAACCACAGTGCCGACTAGCCCATACGGGGCTAACATTTTAATGAAGTTTTTCCTTGGGCTCTACTCTTTGAAGATTAGCCATAGTGCTCTACTTCATGCGAGATTAGCCATGTCATTGTGCTCTACTATACGGAGATTAGCCAATGTACTTATGACGTTGTGCTCTACTCTACGGAGATTAGCCAATGTATTTTAAATTTTTTTTGAAAAAGATGTTTTCAAATAGGTTATGTCCCGTCCTTAATCGGGATAGCGCAATTTAGAATTCCAAGTCCTACCACGATCCGGCCATGGTTATCTAACCCATGGGTGTGTAGAACAGGTCTCGTGGCTTGGCAATTGTTGCGCTAAAATTCTTTGCGCAAACTCTCACCTATTCCATTTTGAAAGATATATTTTTCAAAAGTAATTTTTCGCTGCGAAGTACTATAAGAGTACGATTGTTTGATAAGTGATGGGGGAATATTGAAGGTTGTTCTAGATGGTGATTGGAATCATAGAGACCTTTTCGATTCTAGAACAACATCTTCAATATTTTTCGAAAGTAACTTATCAAATATAATATAATTCCAAGTGGGATTTGAATTTTTAGAACTATCCAAATGGGATATTCTATTATCATTTCAAGTGGGAGTTATATTTTAAGAATTTTTATGCAATGTTTTGATCAAACCTTCGGTTTTGTGTCTTTTGCAGCATTTTAAAAGTAAAATGTCTTCCGCTTCAAAGAATATCGTCGCTGAGTTAAACAAAGGTGAAAAACTCAACGGCGATAATTACAAACTTTGGTCCATCAAGATACAATACGTTCTAGAGGAGCAAGAAGTGCTCGAAACTCTAAAGAACGTTATGATTGAACCCGAGTTGGGCACTACGGCCCAACACCGACGAGACAAGGAAGCTTTTGATGCTTGGTCTCGGAAGAACAAGATAGCGCGCATTACGTTATTAAGCAGTATGGCTGATGACATAATGCGCATCTTCCGAGAACATGACCTAGCCATGGACATATGGTCCAAGCTAGAGGAGAAGTTTGGTGGCACATCTGTGTCCAAACTTCGCTCCTTAACTATAAGGTTCGATTCATATAAGAAACGTCCAGATCATTCCATGGGGAAACATCTGCGACATATGGCGAACCTTATCTCGGAGTTAAAGGATGCAGGTCATGTGCTCACAGATGAGCAACAAATCCAAGCAGTCATACGTTCCCTACCAAATGGGTGGGATCAGATGAAGATGCATCTCACTCATAATGAGAGCATCAAGACCTTCAACGATGTTTCCAAGCACCTCGAATTAGAGGAAGAGCGGCTTGCGGCTGCCAAGCCAAGTGCAGAAGTGCACATGGTTGCTAGTTCCTCACACGGGGGAAAGAAACGTAAAGATTGTTCGAAGTCTTCTAATGAACGTAATAAGCAACCTGAGTCTACCAAGGAACCCAAACATAAGGGTGGGCACAAGAAATGGCACAAGAAGAAAGACTTGAAAAGGATCAAGTGCTTCAAGTGCAACAAGCTCGGTCACTATGCTCGTTCGTGTACGAGTGGAAGTGACGAGGTAACTTGTAATACTAGTTACATATGTGTTTCTAGTTCACTATTTCTTGTGGAATCTAATCCATTTTGGGATAATTGATTCAGGTGCCACCGACCACATAGCAAAGGACAGACGGTCCTTCGTGGAGTATCACCGGATACCCCAAGGAATGAAGTGGATCAATGTAGGAAACAACACACGTGTTGAAGTGAAAGGCGTTGGGACTCACAAGCTAGTCTTGGACAACGGCCGCACTCTCCTACTTCATGATGTTCTCTTCATTCCATATATTCAAAGGAATATTAAAACTGTGGTCAATTTAATGGGTCTTGGTTATAGTTGGTTCCTTCATGATTGTAATATGGACCTATTTTGTAATAATTCCTTTATTGGTACTGGGTTTGTATTTCAAAGGATTTATTGTAATAAGTACAATGTATGATTTCTCATGTAATGAAAATTTCCTTGTGACAAATTCTTTGACTAATGAGTCTAATATAATTTGTTGGCACACAAGGCTTGGTCATATTGGACCAACGCGTATGGATAGATTTGCCAAACGTGGCCTTCTATCAAATGTTTCAAAGGTTGAAATGTCGACCCGCAAACATTGCCTTGTGGGGAAATCTTGTCGCAAGCCGTTTGGAACCGGCACAAGGGCCGAGGTTCCATTACAGCTTATCCATTCGGACATATGTGGTCCGATGAATGTCAAGACAAGACGCGGAAAGTCCTATTTCATCACTTTTATTGATGATTTCACCCGATTCGGACATATCTATTTGATATCCCACAAAAGTGAAGCTTTGGCTTGCTTTAAAAACTATATGAGTGTAGTGGAGAATCAATTAGATCGCAAGATTAAGGTCTTGCGAACCGATAAGGGGCGGTGAATATCAATCAACAAGTTTTAAGAAACTTTATGATGAAGAAGGCATGGTACATCAGGTAACTATGCCTTATACTCCTCAACAAAACGGTGTTGCAGAAAAGAGAAATAGGACTTTAATGAAAATGGTCCGTTCAATGATGGCGCAAGCTAACTTGCCAATCACCTTTTGGGGTGATGCATTATTGACGGTCGTTTTCATTTTAAACCGCGTACCCTCAAAATCAGTTAGCTCCACGACTTATGGGTTGTGGAACCAAAGATCTCCTGACTTAAACATTTAGAAACCTTGGGGTTGTGCATTCTACGCACATACTTCCTCCCATAAATATGGCAAACTTGGGCCAAGGGGAAGGAAATGTATCTTTAAACGATACGCAGAAAACTCCAAAGGTTATGTTTTTGTTAGTCAGGAAGACAATGGTGGGCTAATTGAGTTTGAGTCGAGGGATGTCACTTTCTTGGAAAACGAGTTTCCAAGACAGGGAGAGATAAGTCAGGACTTATCTATATTTGAGATTTATGATCAAGAAGGATTACCTCATTCGAGTGGGAGAATTCTTGGTGAAAACGAAGATACGTTTCAACCTTCACCAATGGATTATACGAATGACGATTATCCTATTCCATACGGGAATAATGATCCAAGTGGGAGCAATTCTAACGACTTTTCAAGTGGGAGTGATATTAGAATTGATCTAACTTCGAGTCAACAAGGACTTGAAGAATCTCAAATACAGAGTAGTAGTCATACAAGGTTGGCTCCTCTAACATTTGAGGTTGAAATTTTTGCAAACCTTTATGATTTTACTACAAGAAAATGATGAGCCTGCTACTTTCAAACAGGCCGTATTTTGCCCTGCAAAAGACAAATGGATGGAAGCGATGAAGGAGGAATTGAAATCCATGAAAGTTAACCAAGTCTGGGACTTAGTTAACTTACCCAGAGGACATAGAGCAATTGGGAACAAATGGGTTCTCAAGATTAAGCATAAGGCTGATGGCTCTATAGATAGATATAAAGCTCGCCTTGTCGCGAAAGGTTTTACGCAACAGGAAGGGATAGACTACGAAGAGACCTTCTCACCTGTTGTGCGTTTTACCTCGATTCGCCTGATTCTGGCAATGGTAGCTTGCTTAAACCTCGAATTACATCAGATGGATGTAAAGACTGCCTTTCTCAATGGAGAATTGGACGAGGAGATCTATATGGAACAACCAACAGGGTTTGTAAAAGAAGGAAACGAACATAAGGTTTGTAAACTTCGTAAGTCCATATATGGTCTTAAATAATCCTCGAGGCAATGGTATATACAATTTCAAGAAGTTGTCTTATCAAATGAATTTTCCATGATTGATGAAGATAACTGCGTATATATCAAGAGGATTAAAAGCAAGCATGTTATTTTGTCTCTATATGTAGATGACATTTTAATAACCAGAAATGACAAGGGCTTTGTGATGGATATCAAGGCTTGACTTTCATCAGTTTTGAGATGAAAGACATGGGGAAGTCACATATATCCTTGGAATTAAGATTTCAAGGAATCGTTCGAAGAAACTTCTTTCTCTTTCACAAGAGACTTATATAAAGAAGGTTCTAGAACGGTTTAATATGTAGGACTACAAGTCAAATTGATACTCCTATAAGCAGATGCGATAATTTATATCTGAAATCATGTCCAAAGAACCAAAAGGAAAGGGAAATTATGGAAAAAGTTCCATATTCCAGTACAGTTGTTAGTCTTATGTACGCTATGATGCATACAAGACCAGACATCTGTTTTTCCGTTGGAATGGTAAGTCGTTACAGATCCAACCCAGGGCAAGAACACTGGAAAGCGGTTAAGAGCATAATGCAGTATCTTAAAGGAACTGCAGATTTGCAAAAGACTATGATAAAACCAAGAAGGTAGACATAAGGTACATATCTACGCATGAGATGATAGAGGATCAGCTTGCGAAAGCGATCCCCAGAAATGTGTTTTACAAACACTTATCATCTCAAGGATTGCGTAAGAGCTGAGTTGTACCAATGTAAATTCCCATGTCTGTAAATGATCAAAATTAATAAAAGAATAAGTTCTTTTTCCAACATTGCATATGAATTTCTTAAGAAATGTTTGTGTACATTTTTGAAATCTCAGCTGAATTGTGTGTATGTCGGACATATTAAGGTTGGCTCTCTCACATGAGCAACCGCCTTATCTTATCAGATGGATAAGATAGAGATGAGACTAGTTTAAAGTCAAAATCATTAGACGAATGATTTAGAGTCATGACTTAAACAAGATAGTCGAATGAAAGATCTGCATCATATGGATGCTTACAAAAGATAGTCGAATGTAAGGGGACTCAAAAGATAGGCACTGTGGTGTCTGATCTTTCATCCGTACAACATCATTAAGACATACTCTCCCTGGGAAAGGAGTGATGTTGTAATACGTGTTCATACCACGTATGCATTTCGACCACTGAGTTAGTAGCAATAGTGTTTGCTATTATGTGAGACTCAAAGGCCATATGTGCCTTAACTCTTACTGTCACGAGCCGCTTCCCTAAAATGGAGGCGAGACGTGAAAAGGTCCGCACGGGAGTGGAGCTATGAAGCCCCAAACCCGATAAGCGTCAATAAAATATAAGCAGGTCCCTGTAACCACAACGGAATAACAATAATAACACAAGGAGAGACTGAAATAAAATTCACATCTCATAAGTTGTCCAACATCAACATAAGTCCAACATCCAGAAAAGCCACCAGGCTAAAAGGAAAAAAAAAGTCTAAGGCCCAGAACAAGGCCAACAAAAAGCAACAGCAACAGCAAAGTATAGGTGCTACGCACCGATAATAAAACAACTGTCTAACAAAAGTAAAACACACGAAGACACTAGGACTGGTCCCCAGTGTCCACGTACTCCCCGTCAAACACAAGCTCGGGCTCGGCGTCAGCAAACACCTCGTCCTCAACAAGGTACTCAGGCTCAGGATCTAACATGTGTCACCCAAAAGAGTAAAGGGGCACATGTCAGCAAGTCTAAAAGACTTGTGCAAGGAAACTGAAAGTAAGGCAACTAGCAACCTAGCAGTTTAGTATGCATGACATGGCAGTTATAACATGAGTGCACAATTAAAACATGGCAAGACGATTTGTACAAGAGAACAATTATCGGGACAAGACAAGACAAGACAAGACAAGACAAGAGTAGCCACGCTACTATCAATCTCAATCAATTCACTATTCACGTTGTAGGTGTTTACGCCCTTCGCTGAATGGTACAACATTCAGACCGATCGGCACTAAACACAATTCACATTTCACGGTTGTTTTGTAGATGTTTATGCCCTTCGCTGAATGGTACAACATTCAGACCGATCGGCACTAAACACTACCCCACCCCAAAGAGTATACGCCTTACAACTACAGTTGTTGATCAAACAGACCCCCAGTTGAATGGCCGCTTAACCCTTACCCCATCCCGCACTAAACAAGCCAGGGTCCCTGAACATGAGCCCAGCAAGTGAGCCAGGGTTGCCCCGCACGGGAGCTTGTTTCTTAGTTCACAATTCAATATATCGAGCGTTGGGGTTAGCAACTCATTATGCTCGCTTCTGGTCACGAGCCAGGAACACAATTATTGTAGCGATGCTACGCAATCACGGGATCACCAAAAGAATGCAATGACATGACATTTAAATTGCGTACCGTTAATGGAAAGTAAACATGACATGGTAATTGTGCAACATGCTATATGTCGGAACTAGCTTCGTTGTCAAGCTAATTCCCTAATTTGCGCCTAGGCGAGTATCATTTCGTCGCCTAGTCTCTTTTACGCCTACAACAAGAAAATGGCCTAAAACACGGCCTAAACCCTAAGTGGCAAGTTTCACTTGCCTAGCACAGGGGATGACGACCACTTCGTCACACGGATGCTATCTACGGGGGAAATCGCTGTTATGGGGGAAACAAACACCAAACACATGAAATTAATTAGGGTTTTCATAAAATTATAAATAGGTTATGAAAACAACGGTAGATCGATTTCTTACCGAGAGAAGGCGGAAGAAACACTCCGGGGAACCCTAGGATCAGATCTGGAAGCAAATGGAGAACTTTGGGGAAACTAGGGTTTTGGGGGATTTGGGAATTTTAATGGGTTTGGGTGAGATTTTGGGGAAGATGAGAGGTAGATAGAGTAGATGGATGGTTTGGATGATGGATTTAGGGCTTGGAATGAAGGAATGGAGCTTGGAGGAAAATGGGGGCTGAAGGGGGAGGATTTTAGGGTTTTGGGTCGTGTTGGAGAAGAAGAAATCGTTTGGGTTGGGTTTAAATAGGATGGGCTGGCGGCTGCCCAGAAATTAGGGTTTTAACACTGGTTAGTCGGTCAAAGAGCAACCACTGACCGACTAGTTTGGCAACTAGTCGGTCGGTCGACCAACGCAGACCGACTAAGTGCAAACAGTAACTCCTGAACGAAAATAGGATTTTAGAGTTAGTCGGTCCATGAACAAATACTGACCGACTAGTTTAGCATCTAGTCGGTCGATGAACGTTCTTAGACCGACTAAGAGTAAACAGTAACTCAACTAAAATTAAGATGATGAGTTAGTCGGTTAAAGAAGCATTGCTGACCGACTAGTTTGCAACCTAGTCGGTCAACCAACGTTCTTAGACCGACTAACGATAAACAGTAACTCCTGGGAAATTTAGAAAGCTAACTAGTCGGTCCAAGAAGGATTGCCGACCGACTGGATCGTCATCTAGTCGGTCGGTGGCCCTTCTTACACCGGCTAATGAGCACCAAAAGTTCCGATACGGAGCGCGGGGCCCCGGGATCGATTCCTAAGACTCCTAGGCTTGATCTAATAGTTAGATACGACCGTTATGAAGTCCGTCACGAGTGACATACTTCGAAATCGACAATCCTAAGGAAGAAACGAGAAAATACGACAAATCGATCGAAAATGAAATCTATGGAGACGAAAACCACACAAGAGGAGAAAATCCACCAAAACATATATTATATTATATTAAATCCAGATACATGAAAAGCAGTCGTTACATCCTCCCCAACTTAAGAAAAATTCTGTCCTCGAAATTTCCAAATACTCACGAGTCCGGGAACAAAAGTGGGAAACGCTCTCGCATCTCATCCTCATTCTCCCAAGTAGACTCTCCAGGTGAACCGTGTCGCCACATCACCCTCACAAGATTGACAATATTGTTCCGAAGTGATTTCTGACGCCTGTCCAGAATCTGCACTGGATGCTGGTCATACGTCATATCGGGGCGAACGGTAATCTCCGAAAAATCCACCGCATGAGACGGATCGCTAATGTATCGACAAAGCTGCGACACATGGAAAACATTGTGATCTCCTTCCAAAGATGGCGGCAAGGACAAGCGATAAGCTACCTCGCCAACCCTTTCCAAAACGTCAAATGGTCCAATGTATCGCGGGCTCAACTTCCCACGCTTCCCGAAACGAATCACACCACGATTCGGGGAAATCTTCAAGAACACATGGTCGCCCGGCTGAAACTCCAAAGGACGACGTTTAGCATCCGCCCAATGCTTAAAACGGTCCTGAGCAATCCTCAACCTCTCCCGAATATTCCTGACGATCTCCACGGCCTCCACGATCATCTCAGGTCCCAACAACTCCCGATCACCAACGTCATCCCAACTCAATGGCGATCGACATTTCCTCCCATAAAGAGCGGTGAAAGGCGCCATGCCAATACTCGCCTGGAAGCTGTTGTTGTAAGAGAACTCCACCAAATGTAGATGGTCCTCCCACGAACCCTTGAAGTCCAACATGCACGCCCTCAGCATGTCTTCCAAAATCTGAATCGTCCTCTCGGACTGGCCATCCGTCTGCGGATGGTACGCCGTGCTGAAACTCAGACGCGTACCCAAGCTCTTCTGCAAACTCTGCCAGAACTGATATGTGAACCTCGTGTCTCTGTCAGACACGATACTCACGGGGACTCCATGAAGTCGCACAACCTCCTGCACGATTCACGTTACATCACTATCCAAACTAGGAAAAGGAAATAAAACGGAGAGTAAAAGAATTTTACCTCCATATATCTCCTCGCTAGCGCCTCAGTGGACTGTCCCACTCGGAACGGAATAAAGTGCGCAGATTTGGTCAATCGATCTACGATCACCCTAATCGCGTCATTCTGCTTCGGACTCCGAGGTAGTCCAGTCACGAAATCCATAGTGATGTGTTGCCATTTCCACTCCGGAATCGGTAGCGGTTGTAGCAACCCGGCCGTACGCTGATGCTCCGCCTTCACTTGCTGGCAAACCAAGCACTTGGCTACACTCCGAGCCACGCTCCTCTTCATACCATGCCACCAATAATTCAGACGAAGATCCTGTTACATCTTGGTGCCACCAGGATGCACAGAATACGGCGAACTGTGTGCCTCCACCATCAGCTCCTCTCTGATATCCCTAGCTGGCACACACAACCTGGCTCCGAACCTCAGCGAGCCATCCTCATGAATCAAAAAGTCAGTCCGTAGACTGGCTTCCACCTGCTCCCGAATCCTCACCAGCTTCGGATCCTCGGCCTGGCCAGCCTTAATCCGATCCACGATCGTCGACTGTACCTGCATGTACATCAACGAAGAAGACTCTCCAGGAAGAACAATCTCCACACCAGACTCGCAAAAATCCTGCTGCAATCTCCACTGCGAGGTCAAAATCATCACCGCTGGAAGCCTACTCAGTGCATCCGGAACCACATTCACCTTGCCAGGGTGAAACTGCAAATCAATATCATAATCCGCCATAAGCTCCAACCATCGACGCTGTCGCATGTTGAGCTCCTTCTGAGTGAAAATATACTTCAAGCTTTTGTGATCGGTGAAAATCTTCACTTTCTCACTCAGCAAGAAGTGCCTCCAAATCTTAAGAGCAAACACAACGGCAGCCAACTCCAAATCATGCGTCGGATAATTCTTCTCATGAACCTTAAGCTGACGAGACGCATACGCCACAACATGCCCGTGCTGATGCAACACACAACCGAGACCCTTGCCAGAAGCATCGCAAAAGATCTCAAATCCACCGCTGCGATCAGGCACAACAAGAATAGGGGCAGTCGTCAACCTCTCCTTCAGAACACCAAAAGCACCCTCACAATCATCCGACCAAACAAAAGCAACATCCTTCCGCGTCAACCTAGTCATCGGCTCGGCAATACGAGAAAAGTCTTTAATGAATCGCCGATAATAACCAGCAAGTCCAAGGAAACTCCGAATCTCAGACGCAGACGACGGAACAGGCCACTCCCTGATGGCCCGAATCTTCTCGGGATCCACTGAAATACCATCTCCAGTCACCACATGCCCGAGAAAAGCAACTCGATCCAGCCAAAACTCGCACTTCGAAAACTTAGCATACAACCGATGCTTCCTCAAAATCTCCAACACCGTCCTTAAGTGCGAGGCATGCTCTTCCTCCGACTTCGAATAGATCAGAATGTCGTCAATGAAGATAACGACAAACTTATCCAAAAAGTCGTAGAAAATCAGGTTCATCAGATTCATGAAAACTGCGGGCGCGTTAGTCACGCCGAAAGGCATAACCACGAACTCATAGTGTCCATACTTCGTCCTGAACGCTGTCTTCGGAACATCTCCCTTCTTCACCTTCAACTGATGGTAACCACTCCTCAAATCCAATTTAGAAAACACCCTCGAACCTCCAAGCTGATCAAAAATATCATCGATGCAAGGCAACGGGTATTTATTCTTAATGGTCACCGCATTCAACTCCCGATAGTCCACGCACATGCGACGCGAACCATCCTTCTTCTTAACCAGCAACACCGGTGCTCCCCACGGAGACACGCTAGGATTAATATAACCCTTCTGCAAAAGCTCATCCAACTGCTTCCGCAACTCTTCCAACTCTGCAGGTGCCATACGATACGGCGCCTTCAAAATCGGCTGCGCACCTGGAACAAGATCGATAGAAAATTCCAAATCCCGATCAGGCGGCAAACCAGACATCTCCTCGGGGAAGACGTCGACAAAATCTCGCACCACAGCCGGCCACTCCAGCTCCATCTGCATAGCCACATCCTCCACCGGCCTGGCCCGAAATCTAACAGGACCAAGCGAACTGCTACCACGACTGAACTCAAATACTGGATGTCCAGGAATCTCGAACACCACCTTCTTCCTCCGACAGTCGATCGTAGCATAGAAGCTCGCAAGCCAATCCATCCCAAGAACTGCATCATAGTTGATGATGTCGTGGACAATGAAATCAGCAAAAAGCTCATGTCCACAGACCACCATCGAGCAAGAATTGCAACCACGATGCACCGAGACCACACCATTCCCCGTGACGATATTCCAACTCTTGGGAAGAGGGGACGTCGACAAGGAATGCCTCTCCACGAAGCTCCGAGAAATAATGCACATCGATGCACCAGAGTCAAAGAGGACTCGTGCAGGAAATGTGCACACCAAAATCACACCTAATCAAACAATTAACAATCAAGCCCTAGTCTAGCAAACAACCATGTTCAAGCAAACAACACAATCTAACAATCAAACCAGCTAGGAAAGTAACAGCTAGATCGAGGATTACCTGCGATAACCTCATCCACAGCCTCGCTCTCCGTAGCGGTCATCAGAAAAGCCTGCCTCCTCGGCGGAACAGCCTGCTGAAAAGCCTGCCTCTGCGGAACAAGAGCTGCTACACGACCAGCAGGAACAGACGCTCGCTGCTGCAACGGCTGAGCTGCAACAGGAGCCCTCCGTAGCGGAGCTGCATGCCGACAATCCTTCGCGACATGGGAAGCATCACCACAAACCAGACACTGGTCCAAAAACTTCCGACACTGATCCTTGATGTGGCCAGGCTTGCCGCAGAAATGGCAAGACTTCAGAATAGGCCCTCCTGGCCTCTTAAACTGAGCGGACTGATTAGGCCTGAATCCAGGTCTAACCACAGCTCTCACCTGCTCCATAGGCCTCTTCCCAGAACCAACAACAGACCCCCTCCTCTGGTTCACGAGCAGCTCCTGCCTCTTAGCAGCGACCAGAACCTTCTGATAAGATTCCCGATCAGAAGAGGTCACAAAACTCTGGAGCTCCGAAGCAAGCCCCTGCAGGAACCTCTGAGCCCTCTCCTCAGCGTCCTGCACCATCCTTGGTGCAAACCGACTCAGCCTCATGAACTCTTGGTGATATAGGTCCACTGACGAGTTCCCTTGCTTCAAATCGATAAAACGCTGCAGCATCTCCTCCCTGGCAGCTTTCGGGAAGAACTCACCCTCAAATCTGGCCTTGAAGGTAGCCCAAGCTATCGGCTCCACCAGTATCTTCTCTTCCGCATCCCACCAATTCCTGGCGTTGTCCTTCAGCTGCCTCTTAGCCAAATCAACCCATCCAGCCGGGTTAATCTTCGCCATTGCCAAGTTATCCTCAATGTTCCTTATCCACTCGTCGGCAGCCAGAGGACCCTCAGAACCATCAAAATATGCGGGACCCAGCTCCCGAAATTGCTTCGCTCCTGGCTCAGAGCGAGGGGCATCCGGAAGAGCCCGGGCAGCTCGAGCAAGTGGGGCATTCTGGACTTGCAGAAGCACGCCCTGCTGCACTTGCATCATCTGCAGCATCATCCGCATCATCTCAACGCTGGTGGGTTCCCGCTCAGGCTCCTCATCATGAGGGACCGCGCCACTACCCCCACCACGGGTGAAACGTCTTCCTGCCATCTAGTGACACAGAAAACGAATCAGATTAGACTCATAGCTTATGACTCGGACGTCGAACTTAATTTATTGGACATTCTAATATTATTATCGCTATTCCAAAAATCGCAGTTACAGAAGGACCTGCATGGGCCACCACTAAAACCTGTCACGACCCGCTTCCCTAAAATGGAGGCGAGACGTGAAAAGGTCCGCACGGGAGTGGAGCTACGAAGCCCCAAACCCGATAAGCGTCAATAAAATATAAGCAGGTCCCTGTAACCACAACGGAATAACAATAATAACACAAGGAGAGACTGAAATAAAATTCACATCTCATAAGTTGTCCAACATCAACATAAGTCCAACATCCAGAAAAGCCACCAGGCTAAAAGGAAAAAAAAAAGTCTAAGGCCCAGAACAAGGCCGACAAAAAGCAACAGCAACAGCAAAGTATAGGTGCTACGCACCGATAATAAAACAACTGTCTAACAAAAGTAAACCACACGAAGACACTAGGACTGGTCCCCAGTGTCCACGTACTCCCCATCAAACACAAGCTCGGGCTCGGCGTCAGCAAACACCTCGTCCTCAACAAGGTACTCAGGCTCAGGATCTAACATGTGTCACCCAAAAGAGTAAAGGGGCACATGTCAGCAAGTCTAAAAGACTTGGGCAAGGAAACTGAAAGTAAGGCAACTAGCAACCTATCAGTTTAGTATGCATGACATGGCAGTTATAACATGAGTGCACAATTAAAACATGGCAAGACGATTTGTACAAGAGAACAATTATCGGGACAAGACAAGACAAGACAAGACAAGACAAGAGTAGCCACGCTACTATCAATCTCAATCAATTCACTATTCACGTTGTAGGTGTTTACGCCCTTCCTGAATGGTACAACATTCAGACCGATCGGCACTAAACACAATTCACATTTCACGGTTGTTTTGTAGATGTTTACGCCCTTCGCTGAATGGTACAACATTCAGACCGATCGGCACTAAACACTACCCCACCCCAAAGAGTATACGCCTTACAACTGCAGTTGTTGATCAAACAGACCCCCAGTTGAATGGCCGCTTAACCCTTACCCCATCCCGCACTAAACAAGCCAGGGTCCCTGAACATGAGCCCAGCAAGTGAGCCAGGGTTGCCCCGCACGAGAGCTTGTTTCTTAGTTCACAATTCAATATATCGAGCGTTGGGGTTAGCAACTCATTATGCTCGCTTCTGGTCACGAGCCAGGAACACAATTATTGTAGCGATGCTACGCAATCACGGGATCACCAAAAGAATGCAATGACATGACATTTAAATTGCGTACCGTTAATGGAAAGTAAACATGACATGGTAATTGTGCAACATGCTATATGTCGGAACTAGCTTCGTTGTCAAGCTAATTCCCCAATTTGCGCCTAGGCGAGTATCATTTCGTCGCCTAGTCTCTTTTACGCCTACAACAAGAAAATGGCCTAAAACATGGCCTAAACCCTAAGTGGCAAGTTTCACTTGCCTAGCACCGGGGATGACGACCACTTCGTCACACGGATGCTATCTACGGGGGAAATCGCTGTTATGGGGGAAACAAACACCAAACACATGAAATTAATTAGGGTTTTCATAAAATTATAAATAGGTTATGAAAACAACGGTAGATCGATTTCTTACCGAGAGAAGGCGGAAGAAACACTCCGGGGAACCCTAGGATCAGATCTGGAAGCAAATGGAGAACTTTGGGGAAACTAGGGTTTTGGGGGATTTGGGGATTTTAATGGGTTTGGGTGAGATTTTGGGGAAGATGAGAGGTAGATAGAGTAGATGAATGGTTTGGATGATGGATTTAGGGCTTGGAATGAAGGAATGGAGCTTGGAGGATTTTAGGGTTTTGGGTCGTGTTGGAGAAGAAGAAATCGTTTGGGTTGGGTTTAAATAGGATGGGCTGGCGGCTGCCCAGAAATTAGGGTTTTAACACTGGTTAGTCGGTCAAAGAGCAACCACTGACCGACTAGTTTGGCAACTAGTCGGTCGGTCGACCAACGCAGACCGACTAAGTGCAAACAGTAACTCCTGAACGAAAATAGGATTTTAGAGTTAGTCGGTCCATGGACAAATACTGACCGACTAGTTTATCATCTAGTCGGTCGATGAACGTTCTTAGACCGACTAAGAGTAAACAGTAACTCAACTAAAATTAAGATGATGAGTTAGTCGGTTAAAGAAGCATTGCTGACCGACTAGTTTGCAACCTAGTCGGTCAACCAACGTTCTTAGACCGACTAACGATAAACAGTAACTCCTGGGAAATTTAGAAAGCTAACTAGTCGGTCCAAGAAGGATTGCCGACCGACTGGATCGTCATCTAGTCGGTCGGTGGCCCTTCTTACACCGGCTAATGAGCACCAAAAGTTCCGATACGGAGCGTGGGGCCCCGGGATCGATTCCTAAGACTCCTAGGCTTGATCTAATAGTTAGATACGATCGTTATGAAGTCTGTCACGAGTGACATACTTCGAAATCGACAATCCTAAGGAAGAAACGAGAAAATACGACGAATCGATCGAAAATGAAATCTATGGAGACGAAAACCACACAAGAGGAGAAAATCCACCAAAACATATATTATATTATATTAAATCCAGATACATGAAAAGCAGTCGTTACACTTACCCTCAAGGACTCCAATTGGTTCCTTTAGATTTGACGAGATGATCTCTATCTTAGCGTGTTGCTAATGGGCTATGATAATTCGGCTCGGCGGGGCACGTTAGAAAAGCGAATCAAGTCAAGATCAGAAGGTTCGCAAGAAGAGGAAGATTGATTTCATATTCGCATTTGGACTTTAATGATTCAAAGCTGGCCAGCCAATTGTGATCCAGATGGGATTCAATTGTTGAATATAAAGTGTAAGAAATGTGAAGAAATAATCTAGGGTAAAGCATGTGTTGAACTACTCAACTTTGCACCTTCGAGGTCGTTGTGTATCTCTAACAAGTGCACAACAACAGACTCTACGCGCATGACGGTCGCACGGTCTATTTCTCGGTATGATAGATGAAAGAACTAAGAGAAAGACGTTCGCTTACAATCCCCTCAAGTGTGAGTGGGAGATGTTGGATATGGAAGACGTTAGTACACCCTTGTAGGGGATGTACGAGGGAATACGGACCTCGAACGTCGCGTACACGAAGTCGTGCGCAAAGGGAATATGTTCCCTTGCGGAGAGGATCTCTAGATTGATGGGAAAGTCGCATTATATGTGCATAAGTGCATGCGACATATGGCTAATAAAGGGGTAATATCTTAAGCTTATATTGTACCATGCATATGGTACAACTTAAGCTTATAATATGCCATGTACGATGGTACACCTTAGTTAAATTGTTCCAAAGGAACAATTGCTCCTAAAATAACTACCTTGGGGGCTATAAATAAGACCCAAGGGTTAGCCGTTTTGCTTACACTTTTGCATGGCATTCTTGCATGCATTTTCATTCTAGCGAAGCTCTGCCGAAATACTTCCTCTCCCTTTATCCAAGTTCTTAATCTAAAAGTAGAGATTTAGATTGTGGATTTAGTAGCCTCACTCCGTTCGTGAGAAGACTCGATCCGTCGTGGCGAATCCGAAGGCGAAGTTCGTAGACTACCGTGTCGCATACGCAAGCGTAAGTCTAAACTTCATTTTATCGATCCTAACTCTGTTTTGGCAGGATCCTACACAGTTGCATGCTAATTAGTATGGGAGAGGGAAATAGTGTGTGTGCGTGCGTTGTTTCGTGAGAAAGTGTGGGGCTGGGGGTATCCGCATGAAATGAGGGGTTAGTTAGGATTAGAGGGATATTAACAATTTGTTATAAGGTTGGGTTATAATAGGTTCCAATGAAATCTATTAAGAATTATTAAGATATTAAACTAGAACTTGATTAGGATTAAAATTAAGTTAATTAGGAATTGATTTGGATAATCAATATTGGTTTTTCATTGATTTGAAAATGATTTGGTCAAAATATTAGAATGTGTTAGATTTGTTTAGGATTATAACAGATCTGGAAGGATCGATTCGGTTAGGATTTTGATTAAGATATTAACCTTATTAGGATTAGATTAGGAGGAATCGATTTAGTAATGATTCGTTAGATTATTGGGTTAAGATTTGATTTGAAGGATCGATTTGGTTAAGTTGCAGTTTGTTAGTACGATTTTGCCCATGCAATCAAAATCAACCACAAGTTAAAGAAATTAATGACACGATCATTAAATCGCATGCTCGAGCTACGAAACCTAATAATAATAATAATAATAATAATAATAATAATAATAAATAAAATCATATCATAAAACCTCTAATAAATCACTATATTAATTAAATACGTATGATACACGTATAATTACAAACAGGTCGTTACACTCCCCCTTCCACGAGCACTCCGGTCACCTCCCATCTGACCCGAACACTCCAGTTCCTCTCGCGAATAACCTCCGGTTCCTCTCGCGAGCACTCTGGTTGCTCTTGCGAGCACTCTGGTTCCTCTTGCGAACATTCTGGTTCCTCTTGCGAGAACTTCAACTATCTCCCATCTCCTCCGAACAAACTTTGGTCCCCCTCTCGAGCTCCCTGATCACCTCGTTGCCTCTCTCGAACAACCCGATCATCTTCACCGCACCTCCCCGAGCTACCCGAGCTCGCCTTGTCTCACCGACTTCCAAGTCGTGCACCCCTAAACCATCACGCAAGGTAGGCTCCCTACAAGGTTATCATACTCCCAAGCAAAGTTAGGCAAACACATACAAGAATAATTCTCAAATTCCCAAAATCCATGGTTATTACAACCTCTATACGTGAAAGCTGGACATTATAATTACCGTTTGGATATCATGTCATGTAACCAACACTTACAAGTGAACAGTACTATTATATATTGTGATAAGCTTTCATCACATGGCATGTATTATATAATACATCATGCAACTTGTATTAGTACAATGACTCATGCAACTTGTATTATATGCCATGCCATACAACAATGGATTGTTTCATGCACAAAACTTATAGGCCCCTGCTAGTACGTAAACTCAATGCAATGCATTCTTATGCTATAAAGTGATTTTTGTCATGGCTACATAGTTTCAAGTTCAATGCATTAGTAACATTTGTATTTTATATCTATTTGTAATGAGCCATCGTTGATCTCAGGTTGCATTTCTTTTTGTTCTGGTAGAGAATTTATATTGCCATTTGTAAGTTGCTAAGATGTTAACACTAGTGGATGCAGTATCTCCACTCGAAATAGTGGTGAGAATTGGCTATATTTCCTATTGACAAGCTTTGATTATATCATGAACTATGCTTATTTGATAATTATGTAACATTTAAAATTTACACTTATTCCATCAAAAATTTGAGTTTGAATTTTACCATAGTAAAATTAAGTTGAAGAAGCGAGCAGAAACTAAAATACTAGTCATATATGGGGGTGTCTTCTAGATTTAACATCCCATTGGGTTGGCAACTTTACATGTATTTAGTGGATCAATATTTTTAGAGACACATATAAAACTTGGGTTGGGGTAACTTTTTGCAATGAGGGTGCAAGAGCAACAAGGGTCCCCTTAGCCAGTCATCCAAAAGATGGATAAGAGGATTGCCGATCATCCAAGAGAGGGATGCGGTGAGTTATCTGGACATTATATTTTTATAAGTATGCCACAGTTGATACCTAGATTATAGCTGTTGGCGAGTGCCCACGAGGTGTGGGCGAGTGCCCACGATATCAGTCTGGACCCTGGTGTCATTGGGTGTGTTTGTTTGATGGCATGTTGAGGAGGGGCCTTGTGACCCCATGCTGGAGTGGAGTCTTACGAGCCAATGGTGGGGGAGGAACCGTTCTACCCCCAGGAGTAGTTTTCCAGTTTTATTTAACTGTAATTTATGGACCATCATGTGCTAGTTGTGTGCTTTCATTCGAATCATGTTGTAATAATTAACCTCCTAGTGTCACGCCCCGCTTCCCTAATATGAAAGGCGAGACGTGAGGAAGTCCGCTCAGACGTGGAGCTGTGAAGCTGCAGTCTGATAAGCGTCTGTAAAAATTTCAAATCATGGCAGGTCCTTTGCATTGCGACGAAACAACAACAATGATAATAAAGCAGACAAACGAACATCTACTACATCCAGCAATTATTCCAACATCACAGAAAGAGTCACACAGTACCAAGTCTGAACAATAGGCCTAAAGCATGGCCGAAACAAAAGTAAAGAAAGTCAGGTGCTATGCACCGAAAGCTAACTGCAACTACTAAAAAGTAAAGACAGCTAAGAAGACTCCAAGCGAGTCTAGGACTGGTCATCAGTGTCCTCGAACTCGGTCTCTGCAGGTACCTCGAAATCAGCGTCCACGAACTGCTCGTCCTCAGCAGCTAACTCTAACTCAGAACCTGACATGCGACACCCAAAGGGAAAAGGGCACATGTCAACAAAAGTCTCCCAAAAGAAAGTGGAGGACTTTTGTGCAAGGATACAAATAAAAGAAGGCCGTCTAGCAGTTCTAATATAATGAAATGAAATGACAATTAAGGTAAGCAACAATTTAAGATAACATGATGACATGCATGCACGTCGTAGCAGAACTACGAAAAACACCATTCACAAACATTACCATTTCACATTGTGCACAGGGTTTACTCCTTACAGCTGAAGGAGCGGATCAGGCATCCTTCTACGCTGCGTGACAGCTTAACCCTACCCCTCCACGTGTATCGAGCCTTGGTTTCCCAAGTACGTGAGCTCGCTTCTGGATCACGAGTCCAGGAAGTAATTTTCAATATGGACTGGCACCCATCTTCTGGATCACGAGCCATGAAGTGTTTTTGACATAGGGTTGTGCACGCAAAGCAGGTGCCTAGCCTCAATCATTACAATAAGTGTAGCGTGTGCTATGCAATCACGATTAAACATTGAATGCATGCAATGACATGGCAATGAGCAGTTAAATTGCGTACCGTTAATTGAAATTAAACATGGCATGGAAACATGAATGCAAGCATGATACAGGTGTCAGATCTAGCTTCGTTGTCAATCTAGATCAAGTAGGGTGTCGGATCTAGTTTCGTTGTCAAACTAGATCAAATATGGGCGTCTAGGCGACTATCATTTCACCGCCTAGTCTTTTTTACGCTACTGAAAAAATGGCCTAAGACGTGGCCTAAACAGAAAACTGGCAAGTATCACTTGCCTGAAACAACCAAGTTGTGATCCGTTCAATATGTCCGAGTCTACCCATGTGTTCAGATCGCAGTCCAGCCTAAAGTCCCAATTTATTATTCTTGATTAGTGAGTTACAAAAGCGATCACATATTATGATTTTTAAGTTGATTAACAGGCGAGGTGGGGTTCCTACGGAGAGAGACTTACCTCAACACGACACTAGAGCTATCCTAACGTCGGGTAGCGACATTAAGGGTTGGATTTCGGTTTCGCGAACTGTACGGAACGACGGGTTCTATGTGATAAAACATGTGCACGAATAAGTTCGTAACTACGGACTAGAATTTTAGTCAACTCTATAACGTCTAATGATCCGATTTTAATTAAGTTTTCTATCCTAAAATGGGTAACACATCAATATTAATGAACGTTAAATTATTAATACGTTAACTACATCAAGTTGCTAGTACGAACAATATACAACAAATATATCAAGCAACCTAGGCTAACACATTAACTAGAAGTTGTGTAAACAAGAGGTCTACCCTACGGTTAATCATGTTATCATCGATGCATTAAGTCCGCTAGCTAAACATTAAAGTTACTAGCATGCAAACACCAATTTCATTAAGTCACTAGGCTGATTATTGTCATGTAATGGTTCACAATCTATTAGCAAACTGATATGAAATATTCTCAACGAATGTTACTAACCGTAGTGGAGAGATGCTCCCACGAAGCTACCGGGAGAGCGTCGCGAGTTGTATACGGCTAGAGGGACGTCGTAGTGGCACGAGGGTATGGTGTCAACAGTCCGGGGGCTGTC
>CM061139.1:36200825-36220334 GCA_030789695.1 Scilla litardierei | reverse complement strand
CCCTAACTCAAGATTTCCACTATGAATATCTTGTGAAAAACCTTCACAAGATCAAATCATACATGCAATAGCAAACGTGAATCCCACAACCCGGGATCACAACCTTCTCTCACAACCGAGAGAATCACAAAGCAATATTAAAGAGTTTAATATGAAATAAATACTCTTACCACAAAATCCTATACCTTGAGTTTTTCTTACCCAATAGGTGGAATGAAGGATTTGAGGAAGATGAAGTTACCAAACCCTAGCACCAAGGAAATGAGCAGCAATGGGTGCCTAGGGAAGATTTGGAAACTTGAATCAAGCAATAGCTTGAAGAGCTCACCAAGAACAAGCTTCTCTCTAGATCTAGAAATGAGAGAGAATGGATTTCTTGTGAGGAAGAGAGCTTTAGATTTGAGGGAGAATAGCTATCTCTTTAGAACTCAATGAATCTATCAATGGCAGCTCTATTGAAGATAGAAATGACCTAGGTTCGTATTTATAGGGTCCCATAAAAACAAGTTAGGTCAATCTCCAACGGAAAGAAATCTGTGAGAATTAGTCGGTCAAAGAACACTCACTGACCGACTAGTTCATCAACTAGTCGGTCAGTCACAAAGCATGGACCGACTAAGAGCAGATCTGAGAAGAGATAGAATTTCAGACCTAGAAAACTAGTCGGTCCAAGAACACTGTCTGACCGACTAGTTTCACAACTAGTCGGTCATCCAATGAACGTAGACCGACTAAGAGGCAAAACAACATAGTCTGAAGGCAAGTTGACTTAGTCGGTCCAAGAACAAAAGTTGACCGACTAGATTGTCAACTAGTCGGTCATCAAACGTTCTTAGACCGACTAACGGTAAACAGTAGCTTAGGAGAATTTTAGAGTGAACAGTAAGTCTCAACTAGTCGGTCAAAGAAGCATCACTGACCGACTAGTTCACAAACTAGTCGGTCGGTGAGTCAACGTAGACCGACTAACTGTAAATAGTAAAGTCCAAGAATTTAAGGAATCAAACTAGTCGGTCCAAGAACAGTTGCCGACCGACTAGATCACCATCTAGTCGGTCAGTACTTGTTCTTGTACCAACTAACATGCACAACAAAGTCCGAATCGAAGCGCGATGCTTTGAGGAAGTTAGAATGAACTTGTGCAAGGATCCTAGAGCTACGAAATGAGCGTAATGAAGATATAGACGTAAGATATACTCAAGGCTTAACATTCTATATATCGAAGCTAAAAGACTATAAATAAAACCTTAATAAACGGTCTTCGATAGCTTCGATTGAATCTTCATATTTTCCAAAGCGTCGCAAGAGCTTCAACGAAGCTTTAGGCATGAAAATGAGCTTTGGAAAGTGTTGAGATGTCGCTTTGAATGTTCACGTGAAATTGGCGACGATCTCCAATACTGCGCTCACAAATTGTTAGTTCATGAATTATTTATGTTTGCTCATCATCCAAAACCAAATCCGGGGAGTCCAATATTCAACATTCTCCCCCTTTTTGGTGATGACAAACCAACATAAATAATAATCAAAGAGGGGAGAGAAGAGGATCCATACTTAGGGAGGAGACACGACTTCAAAATCAGGTTAAGAACCCACGCATTCGGCTTAAAGGATTTCGATGGAACACCAATGAATGCAGAGGGGATAACCTGGAAAATCTCAGAAAGAATAGACTGATCCAAGGAAGAAATGTCGTCTACGGAAATGTCCGAAGGGAGGAGACCACACGACGCACAACCAAGGATCTCCCCCAAGATTTCTGCCGTGAGAACTACTGGAGTTCCCAAGACAGTCGTCTCAATGGAGTGACTGGCGTCGTACTGGCCTCGAATACGGTTGGCATAGAACAATTTCACGAGGCGAGGGTACGGTTTGGGATTGGCCTTGGGGTCGTATCGGAGATAGTCTAGAAGGCCACTATAGGACAGAAGATCAGCAAGGCCGAGAAAATCAGAGAACTGAACGTAATGCTCCAACAACAGTGGACAGTGTTCTATACGGTTGTACGCGGCGAGACACTGAGGGTCATCGCGGCACAACGATATGTCTACACCGCCAACTGGCATAGGAGCTTTACCCTTGGCCTTACGGGTCTTCGGAGGTGGGGTAGGTTCCCTAGTAGGCTCATCCTCTGGAATAAAATCAGTATCGGAATCGGGAGGAGTTGCCGGAGTGTGAAGAATAGGCTTTTTGGTCTTGGATTTACGGGGTTTAACTATGGCAGTCCTAGGCTTCTTAGGAGGAGGCGAAGATGGAGAGCCTTGGGTAGACTTGGCACGACGCTTAGGCTTCGGGGGATTCCTAGGGTCGGAAGGCCCTACGGTCATAGGAGAAGCCCCGGAAGAGGCGATCGGAATACGAGTCTTAGCCATAGCACTACGAGCACAAGCAATCGAAGACTAGGTCACTAACAACCTAGAGATCACAAGCTAACAACCCTAGAGATCAAGAAAATCGGAAATACCAACCCTAGATTTCACAAGCCCTAGGTAAAAAATGAAACCCTAGGAGCTAGAAGTGATATAAAACAAACCCTAGGGAAGGAATCGACCTAGGAGGAGGAGGGAGATACCTAGGAGGAGGAGGCGACGGCGGCGGACGGCGGCGATGGCCGGAGTCGACGGGAAGGTGAAGAGGCTCGGAGGGGGTTTTGGGGTTTTCGGGCTTGAGCTGAGGAAGAGACCGACTAAAAAGAGATTTAGTCGACTGAATTGAGCTTAAGTCGGTCGGGAGAGGAAAAGACACAACTGCCCTAACATACTTAGTCGGTCACAGTTCAAGAACTGACCGACTAGATTACGATCTAGTCGGTCGGTCAATGAGCTTGAACCGACTAAGTCGAAACAGTAGCTCAGAGTGATTTTTAGGGCTAGAATTAGTCGGTCGCAGTATACTTACTGACCGACTAGTTTTCAATCTAGTCGGTCGGTAAGTGTACTGAGACCGACTAACGAAAGAAAATGATAGGAGTTAGATATAGGCTTGATCTAGTCGGTCGGAGTTCATTTGCTGACCGACTAGATGAGCATCTAGTCGGTTGACAAGTGAACTGAAACCGACTAGAAGAGTCCAAAAATTGAAATTTGATTTCTCTTCACAAACCACTTGGATGAAACATCCTAACTCACTCATTAGTCATCTAAATTACCCCATAAAACGTCGAAATCTTAAATACGACATTGAAATACGAATTCGATCATAAATTCAAATAAATCACATAAAATTCCCAAAAATTCAATTAATCTAGCATGAATGAAATATCGCGAAATATATTAGCATGCAAGATGATTGAATTGAAATATGAATCCTATATCTCGGATTCACCCATAATCCCCAATTCTCGACTCAACCGCACAAAGGAGTCCTCCTTAGGGGTTTCGTGAAAATATCGGCGATTTGCTTTTGGGTTTCAACGTACACTAACATGATGTCCTTTTTAGCAACATGATCATCTAAGAAATGGTGTCGGACATCTATGTGTTTCGATCGGGAATGGTGCACCGGATTCTTTGAAAGACAAATAGCACTTTGGTTATCCACCATGATAGGGCTAGTATCACAATGAATACCAAAATCCTTCAATGTGTGTCTCATCCAAAGAACCTGGGCACACGCGGCACCGGCGGCAATATATTCCGCCTCGGTGGTTGAAAGTGATACCGAATTTTGCTTCTTGGAAAACCAAGAGACAAGAGAATTTCCTAGAAAATGGCAAGTGCCACTAGTACTTTTCCTGTCGGATTTGCATCCCGCATAATCAGCGTCACTATATGAGACTAACTCATATGTGCTAGATCTCGGATAAAGTAATCCAAAATCTAATGTGTAACTTAGATAGCGAAAAATACGCTTTACCGCTACTAAGTGAGACTCCTTAGGTTGAGACTGATAACGAGCACATATACATACGGCAAACATAATATCGGGCCTACTTGCGGTAAGATAAAGCAAACTACCTATCATACCTCGATATAGACGAATGTCTACATCCTTACCGCCCGTATCCTTGTCAAGATGCGTAGTCGTGCTCATTGGAGTCTTTTTCCCGGAGGCATTCTCCATTCCAAATCGCTTTAGCAACTCCACCGTGTACTTCGTTTGGTGGATGAAGATTGCATCGTTCATTTGGCGAATTTGGAGACCTAAGAAATATTTGAGTTCACCCATGTGGCTCATCTCAAATTGTTCCTTCATCACATTAGAAAACTCTTCGCAAAGAGCGAAGTTAGTAGCACCGAAAATGATATCATCAACGTAAATTTGAACTAATAAAATATCATTATTCGCATGCTTAATAAAAAGTGTTGAATCGGCTTCGCCCATTTTAAAATTCAAATCCAAAAGAAAATTCTTTAGGCGATCATACCAAGCTCGAGGAGCTTGTCTCAAACCATAAAGAGCTTTCTTTAGTTTAAAAACGTGATTTGGAAATTTTTCATTTACGAAGCCCGGAGGTTGAGAAACGTAAACTTCCTCAACGACATCTCCGTTTAAAAATGCACTTTTAACATCCATTTGAAATAATTTAAAATTCTTATGGCATGCAAAAGACAAAAGTAATCTAATTGATTCTAATCTAGCTACCGGAGCGAAAGATTCTTCAAAATCGATACCTTCCTCTTGACGATAGCCTTGAGCTACTAACCGAGCTTTGTTCCGGACGACGACTTGGTTTTCGTCGGTTTTGTTCTTGAAGATCCACTTTGTCCCTATGACGGTGTGGTTCTTCGATGGCAATGGAACAAGCTCCCAAACTTCATTCCTCTCGAATTGAATGAGCTCCTCCTCCATGGCTAAGATCCAAGCGCTATCTTCGCATGCTTCATTAATATTCTTTGGCTCTATCGATGAGGCAAAGGCACAATTTGCGAAGTGGTGAACTTGCGATCTCGTCTTGACACTATCATAGATATTGCCAATGACTTGCTCATGGGGATGGTCACGAACCGAATGAAACCGTTTGGGAATACCTTGATCACTTGGAACATTCTCAACAACTTCATTAGTTGGGTTAGTCTCAATAGAATCAATAGAATCATTAGACTTAGAATTATCAAACGAATCACATAAAACATCCATAGAATCATTATCATTTGAAATTCTAGTTGGAACAAATCCTTCATTAAATGAGACATGAAGCGATTCCTCGATCGTTGAGGTTCGTTTGTTGAATATCCGGTAGGCTTTGCTACGCGTAGAATATCCAACAAAAATCCCCTCATCGGATCTCGGATCGAATTTGTCCAAACTACCATATGTGTTCTTAATAAAACATTTCGAACTAAAAACACGAAAATGTTTAACTTGAGGCAACCTACCAAACAACAATTCATAACAAGTTTGTTTAGTGCCGGGCCTCAAAAGTATTCTATTAAACACATAGCAAGCGGTGTGTACCGCTTCCGCCCAAAATTGATGGCCAAGTTGGCTATCATCAAGCATAGTGCGAGCACACTCCACTAGCGTCCTATTCTTTCTCTCAACTACACCATTTTGAGGAGGTGCACGAGGGAAAGATAAGGTGTGAGTAATACCAACTTCATCACAAAATGTCTCAAAAGACTCATTCTCAAATTCACCTCCATGATCACTACGAATAGTGACAATGGTGGTTCCTAAGAGATTTTGTACTTTCTTAACAAAAATTGTGAATTTTTCAAAAGCTTCATTTTTATTACACAATGAAAATACCCAAGTAAATCTTGAATAGTCATCTACGATGACAAGTCCATACCTTGCATTTCCTAAGGAAGCTACTCTAGTTGGCCCAAATAAATCTAGATGTAATAGCTCTAGTGGCCGTTTAGTAGAGATGCTTTTCTTAGGTTTAAATGAAGATTTAGGAAGCTTGCCGCGTTGACAACAATCACAAAAACTTTTCTTTTCAAAAACAAGCTTCGGAAAACCTTTAATAGAATTCAATTTTGAAAGCTTATATAGTGTTCCAAAGTTCACATGTCCAAAGCGTCGATGCCATAAGTGTTGTTCACTTGTGTTGGCAACGAGGCATTGTTCATAAGACTTAGGAAGATCCAAAATATAAATGTCTTTATGACGAGTTCCGGAAAATAATAATTTATCATTATCTTTTCTTAAAATGTGACACAATCCTTTCGCAAAGCTAACTTTGTAACCTTTGTCACAAAGTTGGCTTATTGAAATAAGATTGTGATTTAAACCACTAACAAGATAAACATCACTAATTAGGGGTTTAGAAGGGTTACCCACTTTACCAACACCTATGATGGTTCCGCTCTCGTTGCCTCCAAATACGACGCGGTTTCCATTTGCTATGGGAACCACTCCGGAGAGCAAACTAGCGTCACCCGTCATGTGTTTTGAACACCCGCTATCGAGTATCCAATTTCCTTTGGAGCTAAATTTAAATTTGATGCTCCTTTTCTTTTTCTTTTCCTTGAGTACCTAAAGATAGACACTTTCATATCATGGTACCCAAGGTCATTGGGTCCAAGGGATTAGACCTTTGGAAGCCAAGTCCAAGTGGACTTAGACTTCCCCACATAATTCTTACTATGCACAACATCCGAAAAATAAGCATTCATGTACATTTGTTTTTCGTCCATGCTTGTGTCCTTTGGGCTCCAAATAGTGAAAATTTTGGGAGCCATCATCCTATTGGGTGCATGCATGCTACGTTGATTTCTACGTGATGCATGTTGTGGATAGGCATACGGGACATGATGGAATGGTGCACGACGAGAATTATTCATATGATGAGGTGGGTGAACATATGCATGTGTGGGAACACGTGCGTGAGGGTGTCTCACTTGGTGTGCACGTGCCCGAGAATGTGTTGCATAAAAATCATCATATGTGTGAGCCGGTGGAGTAGGACGTGTGTTCCTACGTGGCATGTTATTAGTGTACATGTAGGCATGCCCCTTCTTTGGAGGTCCACCCAAAGTGGGTTTCTTTCCGAAAGAGGGTGTGGACGAGGTGGAAGCACCATTGGTAGATGAACTACCAATAGAGTGTTTGCTCCCACTCGTTGAGGCTTCGGAAGTTGGCCTAACAAAGGTAGTGGCCGCTTTGGATGGACATCCCATCGTATACCCCAAACCAATGTGGTGATTGGCCGGAAGTAAGTCACTTAGGATTTTATCCAAATGGTCCTTACCTTTATTGAATCTATTGATTCGGCCTAATGTGTTCTCATAATTCTCTTTGAGAGAACGCATAGAAGTATCCAAAGCGGATATTTGCGATGTGAGCACATAAACACGAGATTTAAGATTCTCGTTCTCAATACTCAAAGTCGAGTTTTGAGAAGTTAAATCCGCTATCTCATGTTCTTCCGCATCCTCAATGCTAACATGTTCAAGTTTAGATTTGAGATTCACAATCTCATTTATTAACTCTTCAACAACGGTGTCGTTGTTGGTGATGATATTCTTAGGCGATGTTTGAATGCTAGCTAGGTCATCTTTTACATTAGTATATCTATTTACTAACTTAGTGTATTTTGACCAAAGTTGAGAGTTAGCATTTCTAAGATCATCCATCGTTACCTCATCACTTTCATCATTACTATCATCGGAAGAGGAGGATCCTTGATCGTTCTCCTCTCTTGCCATGAAGCACATATGTGCTTGCTCCACTTTCTCATCATCCGACTCTCCGCTTGAGGAATCCTCGGAGTCGGTGAATGTTGCTCCGACAAGTCCTTTCTTGTACCCCTTTTTGTATTTCTTGGACTTATCGAATTTTGGCGCCTTCCACTTCTCCTTTTGTTTGTTGAGAGGACACTCCGCTTTTATGTGTCCTGGCTTATTGCACTTGAAACACAAAGGAGAGGAAGAGGCGTTAGAAGAACCAAATTTACCTTTGGTCTTGAAGTTACCTTTCCGGAAGAAACGGTTGAACTTCTTGGCCATGAGTGCCATGGACTCCAAGTCCAACTCGTTTTCCGAGTCTTCATCATCGGAAGATGTGGATGAAGCCGCCTTGAATGCAATCGCCTTTTTCTTAGGTGCATCTAGGTTCAAATATGACTTCATCTTTTCTTGTAGCTTCACCTTGCTATCTTTGCGTACCTCGTATGACATCAAAGTATCCATTAGTTGAACTACGGTATATTTGTTCATGTCATTACCTTCCTCGATGGCGAAGGTACGTTTTTCCCAAGAAGAGGGAAGTCCTTCAATAAGCTTTAAGCACTTCTCCTTTTGAGTGTAGATCTTGCAGAGGGCCTCTAACTCGTTTATTATGTCAACGAAGCGAGCGTAATATTCTTTCATCTTCTCGCCCTGTTGCATATGAAACATTTCGTAATCTTTGGTTACGACCACGAGTTTAGAGTCTCTTACCCGACTCGTCCCTTCATGTAGTATGAGGAGAGAGTTCCAAATTTGATATGCACTCTTACATGTGCATATCTTATTGAAGTCCTCGGGCTCCAATGCGCATTGCAAGGCGTTCATTGCCTTGGCATTGCTTACCTCCGCGGCGACCTCCGCGGTAGTCCATTTCTCAAAATCTTCTTCTTCGGGCTCGATGTACTCCTTCATTGTAGTCCTCCATAAAGATGCACTTCGGAGGAAGGTTTCCATCCGACATTTCCAGTACCCGTAGTTGGTACCGTTGAAGAATGGAGGCCTTGTAGAGGAATGTCCTTCCATCACCGATGACGCTCCTTCACGGTTCCTGAAGGTGTCGTAGTTGGAAGGTGGAGGCACGGTCTTGTTGTCGTTGGCAGACATAGCTGAGTATCTGGCTTTGATACCAAATGTAATGCCCTACCAGCTACTGCACAAGTACTAGAGGGGGGGTGAATAGTACTTTAAAATAATAAGGAGTATAATTCCAAATTAAATTGCAATCAACTACCAAATCAATTTGCGGAAGCTTAAATTGAATGACGACAACGAAATCAACAATGCTAACAAACGATGTTAATGGGTTCGGATCCACCCAAGTCTCCCCGACTTGTTCCCGGTGATCCTACGTCCCAACCACCCGGATCCCTTCCGGATACTTGAGTTAGAAACCCTAACTCAAGATTTCCACTATGAATATCTTGTGAAAAACCTTCACAAGATCAAATCATACATGCAATAGCAAACGTGAATCCCACAACCCGGGATCACAACCTTCTCTCACAACCGAGAGAATCACAAAGCAATATTAAAGAGTTTAATATGAAATAAATACTCTTACCACAAAATCCTATACCTTGAGTTTTTCTTACCCAATAGGTGGAATGAAGGATTTGAGGAAGATGAAGTTACCAAACCCTAGCACCAAGGAAATGAGCAGCAATGGGTGCCTAGGGAAGATTTGGAAACTTGAATCAAGCAATAGCTTGAAGAGCTCACCAAGAACAAGCTTCTCTCTAGATCTAGAAATGAGAGAGAATGGCTCTTTAGAACTCAATGAATCTATCAATGGCAGCTCTATTGAAGATAGAAATGACCTAGGTTCGTATTTATAGGGTCCCATAAAAACAAGTTAGGTCAATCTCCAACGGAAAGAAATCTGTGAGAATTAGTCGGTCAAAGAACACTCACTGACCGACTAGTTCATCAACTAGTCGGTCAGTCACAAAGCATGGACCGACTAAGAGCAGATCTGAGAAGAGATAGAATTTCAGACCTAGAAAACTAGTCGGTCCAAGAACACTGTCTGACCGACTAGTTTCACAACTAGTCGGTCATCCAATGAACGTAGACCGACTAAGAGGCAAAACAACATAGTCTGAAGGCAAGTTGACTTAGTCGGTCCAAGAACAAAAGTTGACCGACTAGATTGTCAACTAGTCGGTCATCAAACGTTCTTAGACCGACTAACGGTAAACAGTAGCTTAGGAGAATTTTAGAGTGAACAGTAAGTCTCAACTAGTCGGTCAAAGAAGCATCACTGACCGACTAGTTCACAAACTAGTCGGTCGGTGAGTCAACGTAGACCGACTAACTGTAAACAGTAAAGTCCAAGAATTTAAGGAATCAAACTAGTCGGTCCAAGAACAGTTGCCGACCGACTAGATCACCATCTAGTCGGTCAGTACTTGTTCTTGTACCAACTAACATGCACAACAAAGTCCGAATCGAAGCGCGACGCTTTGAGGAAGTTAGAATGAACTTGTGCAAGGATCCTAGAGCTACGAAATGAGCGTAATGAAGATATAGACGTAAGATATACTCAAGGCTTAACATTCTATATATCGAAGCTAAAAGACTATAAATAAAACCTTAATAAACGGTCTTCGATAGCTTCGATTGAATCTTCATATTTTCCAAAGCGTCGCAAGAGCTTCAACGAAGCTTTAGGCATGAAAATGAGCTTTGGAAAGTGTTGAGATGTCGCTTTGAATGTTCACGTGAAATTGGCGACGATCTCCAATACTGCGCTCACAAATTGTTAGTTCATGAATTATTTATGTTTGCTCATCATCCAAAACCAAATCCGGGGAGTCCAATATTCAACATTCTCCCCCTTTTTGGTGATGACAAACCAACATAAATAATAATCAAAGATAATAATTCAAATGTAAAATACTTACTCCCCCTGCATTGATGACACGTTAATTCCAAAATGAATATAAATAAATTGCATCAAGCAGACGAGTAAGATAAATAAAATGAATTGATTTTTGAAATATCGGATTTTGAAAATCCTTATATGTATCTTAACTCCCCCTGAATCTAACATATCAAACTAGATTCTTGGAAATTGAGTTAAATTTTCATTTGCGCTATTTTATTATCATTATCTCTCCCCCTTTGGCATTATCCCAAAAATGGGGGGCATACAACGACAACAATTAGGAAATGTAAAATCCAACATCGGGAGTCGTAGACAAAGACAACGGACCAACTTGACACCAAGGGAAAAATGTGGAAATCAAAACAAGGTGTGCCAAATTTTCCATTATCAATAAAAATCAACGATAATCAAAATCATCAAAAATAATATTTGGTATTTTTTTCATTTATTGAATAATGAAACATACTCTCCAATATTCAATATTTCTTGGTTAATTTTGTGCATGGAAAACAATTCTATATGAATATAGAAATATAATCTATTTAACCAAGTTTGCATTCTACGAGCGACGAATTCACATTTCATATACATTCAACGAATATTAAAATGTGCACGACGAAGTAAGATAAAGACAACGATGATGTATATATATAAATGATAACATCAAGAGTACATCCAAGAAGATATCAATACATCAAAATACAACATACCCATCAAGAAGAAATACATCATCATCATCATCATCCTCATCAAAATAAATACTACAACAACGACACCATCCAAAATACATCAAAACATCACAACCCTCATACTCTATCCTAACCCAAAATACTCTCGCTAAGATATATCATCCAAAGCGTATATGGAGAGTCCTCGGAACAACGATCACGAGGAGGAGGCTGGATCTGCAGCGTCCGTGGGTCCAGTCGACGGAGTGGACTCAGGCTCTGCAGGGAGAAGAGGTGTCTCAACAGATGGAATCATCGGGGCAGGAGTGGAGATCTCAGGAACAGGCTCAACAGCAGCATGAGTCTCGACAGAAGCAGCAGCAGCAGATACATGAGCAGGCTCGGAAACTGGATCAGCAGCAGGCTCAGATGACTGAAGTGCTGAAGCAGAAGGCTCTGGAACACCGGAAGTGGTGCCAACTCCAGGAGCAGAAGTGGAAGTACCAGCAGCAGCAGCAGCAGTGGCCTCATCGCCACGGGCAAGAGAAGTAGCAAGCTCGTCAAGCTCCTCATCGTCCATCTCCTCGGCCTCAGAAATTGAAGGAGGAAGATCGATCCCCATCAGACGAGCCATACGACAAACGACCTCCTCGGTACGAGCCAAACGTGACTCGTGCCGACGAAGAAGGCGTACGACATCGTCCAATGTAGCAGGACGAGAGGGGGCTGCGGCAGCTGACGGAGTAGACTGAGAAGCAGATGCGGTAGACCTCTGTACGTGACGAAGAGCCGCTAGAGATTTCTTCACGGCCGTCGCGTTCAGAGGCGTACCCAAAGGATGCTCATCGTCAGGAGGGAGGGGAACTCGAAAATGACGGAATACGAGGGTCAACAAGCAGGGGTATGGAATGTGCGCAGACTTATTGGTCTTGCGTATACACTCGAAAGAATCCATCTTATCGAGTATCACGCGAGCCCAATTTATCTCGCACCCCAAGAAAAGAGCGTATATGAGCTTCAAAAACGGCTGAGAGGGGAGAGAAGAGGATCCATACTTAGGGAGGAGACACGACTTCAAAATCAGGTTAAGAACCCACGCATTCGGCTTAAAGGATTTCGATGGAACACCAATGAATGCAGAGGGGATAACCTGGAAAATCTCAGAAAGAATAGACTGATCCAAGGAAGAAATGTCGTCTACGGAAATGTCCGAAGGGAGGAGACCACACGACGCACAACCAAGGATCTCCCCCAAGATTTCTGCCGTGAGAACTACAGGAGTTCCCAAGACAGTCGTCTCAATGGAGTGACTGGCGTCGTACTGGCCTCGAATACGGTTGGCATAGAACAATTTCACGAGGCGAGGGTACGGTTTGGGATTGGCCTTGGGGTCGTATCGGAGATAGTCTAGAAGGCCACTATAGGACAGAAGATCAGCAAGGCCGAGAAAATCAGAGAACTGAACGTAATGCTCCAACAACAGTGGACAGTGTTCTATACGGTTGTACGCGGCGAGACACTGAGGGTCATCGCGGCACAACGATATGTCTACACCGCCAACTGGCATAGGAGCTTTACCCTTGGCCTTACGGGTCTTCGGAGGTGGGGTAGGTTCCCTAGTAGGCTCATCCTCTGGAATAAAATCAGTATCGGAATCGGGAGGAGTTGCCGGAGTGTGAAGAATAGGCTTTTTGGTCTTGGATTTACGGGGTTTAACTATGGCAGTCCTAGGCTTCTTAGGAGGAGGCGAAGATGGAGAGCCTTGGGTAGACTTGGCACGACGCTTAGGCTTCGGGGGATTCCTAGGGTCGGAAGGCCCTACGGTCATAAGAGAAGCCCCGGAAGAGGCGATCGGAATACGAGTCTTAGCCATAGCACTACGAGCACAAGCAATCGAAGACTAGGTCACTAACAACCTAGAGATCACAAGCTAACAACCCTAGAGATCAAGAAAATCGGAAATACCAACCCTAGATTTCACAAGCCCTAGGTAAAAAATGAAACCCTAGGAGCTAGAAGTGATATAAAACAAACCCTAGGGAAGGAATCGACCTAGGAGGAGGAGGGAGATACCTAGGAGGAGGAGGCGACGACGGCGGACGGCGGCGATGGCCGGAGTCGACGGGAAGGTGAAGAGGCTCGGAGGGGGTTTTGGGGTTTTCGGGCTTGAGCTGAGGAAGAGACCGACTAAAAAGAGATTTAGTCGACTGAATTGAGCTTAAGTCGGTCGGGAGAGGAAAAGACACAACTGCCCTAACATACTTAGTCGGTCACAGTTCAAGAACTGACCGACTAGATTACGATCTAGTCGGTCGGTCAATGAGCTTGAACCGACTAAGTCGAAACAGTAGCTCAGAGTGATTTTTAGGGCTAGAATTAGTCGGTCGCAGTATACTTACTGACCGACTAGTTTTCAATCTAGTCGGTCGGTAAGTGTACTGAGACCGACTAACGAAAGAAAATGATAGGAGTTAGATATAGGCTTGATCTAGTCGGTCGGAGTTCATTTGCTGACCGACTAGATGAGCATCTAGTCGGTTGACAAGTGAACTGAAACCGACTAGAAGAGTCCAAAAATTGAAATTTGATTTCTCTTCACAAACCACTTGGATGAAACATCCTAACTCACTCATTAGTCATCTAAATTACCCCATAAAACGTCGAAATCTTAAATACGACATTGAAATACGAATTCGATCATAAATTCAAATAAATCACATAAAATTCCCAAAAATTCAATTAATCTAGCATGAATGAAATATCGCGAAATATATTAGCATGCAAAATGATTGAATTGAAATATGAATCCTATATCTCGGATTCACCCATAATCCCCAATTCTCGACGCAACCGCACAAAGGAGTCCTCCTTTAGGGGTTTCGTGAAAATATCGGCGATTTGCTTTTGGGTTTCAACGTACACTAACATGATGTCCTTTTTAGCAACATGATCATCTAAGAAATGGTGTCGGACATCTATGTGTTTCGATCGGGAATGGTGCACCGGATTCTTTGAAAGACAAATAGCACTTTGGTTATCCACCATGATAGGGCTAGTATCACAATGAATACCAAAATCCTTCAATGTGTGTCTCATCCAAAGAACCTGGGCACACGCGGCACCGGCGGCAATATATTCCGCCTCGGTGGTTGAAAGTGATACCGAATTTTGCTTCTTGGAAAACCAAGAGACAAGAGAATTTCCTAGAAAATGGCAAGTGCCACTAGTACTTTTCCTGTCGGATTTGCATCCCGCATAATCAGCGTCACTATATGAGACTAACTCATATGTGCTAGATCTCGGATAAAGTAATCCAAAATCTAATGTGTAACTTAGATAGCGAAAAATACGCTTTACCGCTACTAAGTGAGACTCCTTAGGTTGAGACTGATAACGAGCACATATACATACGGCAAACATAATATCGGGCCTACTTGCGGTAAGATAAAGCAAACTACCTATCATACCTCGATATAGACGAATGTCTACATCCTTACCGTCCGTATCCTTGTCAAGATGCGTAGTCGTGCTCATTGGAGTCTTTTTCCCGGAGGCATTCTCCATTCCAAATCGCTTTAGCAACTCCACCGTGTACTTCGTTTGGTGGATGAAGATTGCATCGTTCATTTGGCGAATTTGGAGACCTAATAAATATTTGAGTTCGCCCATGTGGCTCATCTCAAATTGTTCCTTCATCACATTAGAAAACTCTTCGCAAAGAGCGAAGTTAGTAGCACCGAAAATGATATCATCAACGTAAATTTGAACTAATAAAATATCATTATTCACATGCTTAATAAAAAGTGTTGAATCGGCTTCGCCCATTTTAAAATTCAAATCCAAAAGAAAATTCTTTAGGCGATCATACTAAGCTCGAGGAGCTTGTCTCAAACCATAAAGAGCTTTCTTTAGTTTAAAAATGTGATTTGGAAATTTTTCATTTACGAAGCCCGGAGGTTGAGAAACGTAAACTTCCTCAACGACATCTCCGTTTAAAAATGCACTTTTAACATCCATTTGAAATAATTTAAAATTCTTGTAGCGGAAATCACGATTTTGGAGCGATTCTTGTCACTCGGCCGAGTGAGCAGCGCTGCATGTAGCGGAAATCACGATTTTGGAGCTACGCAGGGGCAGTTTGGTCACGAATTTTTGGGCAGTTTTGGGGGGTATTTAACCCCAGATTCTAACCTAGTTTACAGAGATTTTTCCATTGCTTTTGGCAGCCTTTTTAGATTAGACTTTTTAGGGTTTAATTCTTGTGATTGGAGAGGAGAGAAAAGTGTTATTTTGTTGGATTCTGGGAAAGCTACTTTGGTTTGTCTTCCTCTCCATTAAAAATCCTATTTTTATCGTTATTTTGAATATTGCCATGAATTTCATTGCTATTTCTATTGATTATTCTTTCATTAGCAATATGAATTGTGAGTAGTCTTAACGTCTTAGGGCGTGTGGATGAACCCTACGAGCCCAATTTTCGATATGTGATGATTTGGTAGAACTATTGCTAGGATTGCTATTAGGGTTAGTTTGGGATTGATATAATACGGATAGCTAGGTGTTCATATCGATTGGGATTTGCAAGAGATTGGATCCCAATTCGATAGGAAGCCCTAGAAATCCTAATTGGGTTGAAATCGAGTTGCCGAAGTATCGGTTTGCAAGAGATTAGACCGATACTAGGATCCTCGGTTGTAATTCTATACCGATACCCGTTTGCAAGAGATTGGACGGGTAGGAACTATCCCAACCTAGGTCGTTGCCCGAGTTTGCACGAGAGTGGGCTCGAGACGCGATTGAACAATGATGTTGATCCTAATGCTAGCTTGCCTAGGCTAGGTTTGCAAGAGATTGGACCCGAACCTAGGTTTTCTATAGACCGGCAATAGCGCGAGAGCGTGAGCCAGGTTTCACATTCAGTTGCAACTAGTTCACCTGAAATTCTACCCTAGCAACTGTGATACCGATGAATCACATTGACGAGATACGGTGAGTAGCGGGGATTCCCTATTCCCTAGGCGTCTTTATTTGATTTTATATCTCTATACTTTGTTTGACAATGTGACAACATCGCCGAAAGGCACTTTCCTACTCTACTGTCCCTATAGCCAGGTTGTTCGGAGCATGCACTGTCATACGTCCTCCCTGTGTTCGATACCCGCTCGCCGCTACACCGTGCGCTTGCGGTAAAACTACACGGTCGCTCTTTAGGGTGTACGCCCGGGCGCGATCAAGTTCTTGGCGCCGTTGCCGGGGACTTATCTCCGTGCATTTGCGCCATACTAGGTTGTGCTCTTGGGTTGCATTTTGAAGTGATCAAGTTTTTGAAAAACTTGATCGCGCCCGGGCGTACACCCTAAAGAGCGACCGTGTAGTTTTACCGCAAGCGCACGGTGTAGCGGCGAGCGGGTATCGAACACAGGGAGGACGTATGACAGTGCCTGCTCCGAACAACCTGGCTATAGGGACAGTAGAGTAGGAAAGTGCCTTTCGGCGATGTTGTCACAATTGTCAAACAAAGTATAGAGATATAAAATCAAATAAAGACGCCTAGGGAATAGGGAATCCCCGCTACTCACCGTATCTCGTCAATGTGATTCATCGGTATCACAGTTGCTAGAGTAGAATTTCAGGTGAACTAGTTGCAACTGAATGTGAAACCTGGCTCACGCTCTCGCGCTATTGCCGGTCTATAGCAAACCTAGGTTCGGGTCCAATCTCTTGCAAACCCTAGCCTAGGCAAGCTAGCATTAGGATCAACATCATTGTTCAATCGTGTCTCGAGCCCACTCTCGTGCAAACTCGGGCCACGACCTAGGTTGGGATAGTTCCTACCCGTCCAATCTCTTGCAAACGGGTATCGGTATAGAATTGCAACCGAGGATCCTAGTATCGGTCCAATCTCTTGCAAACCGATACTTCGGAAACTCGATTTCAACCCAATTAGGATTCCTAGGGTTTCCTATCGAATTGGGATCCAATCTCTTGCAAATCCCAATCGATATGAACACCTAGCTATCCGTATTATATCAATCCCAAACTAACCCTAATAGCAATCCTAGCAATAGTTCTACCAAATCATCACATATCGAAAATTGGGCTCGTAGGGTTCATCCCCACGCCCTAAGACGTTAAGACTACTCACAATTCATATTGCTAATGAAAGAATAATCAATAGAAATAGCAATGAAATTCATGGCAATATTCAAAATAACAATAAAAATAGGATTTTTAATGGAGATGAAGACAAACCAAAGTAGCTTTCCAAGAATCCAACAAAATAACACTTTTCTCTCCTCTCCAATCATAAGAATTAAACCCTAAAAAGTCTAATCTAAAAAGGCTGCCAAAAGCAATGAAAAAGCTCTCTAAACTAGGTTAGAATCTGGAGTTAAATACCCCCCAAAACTGCCCAAAAATTCGTGACCAAACTGCCCCTGCGTAGCTCCAAAATCATGATTTCCGCTACAGGCAGCGCTGCTCACTCGGCCGAGTGACAAGAATCGCTCGGCCGAGTCAGAGACCCTGAGAATTTCCAGTAAGTCCGGGGTCTTGGGGGTCTTCACTTCGGGCGTCGCTCGGCCGAGTGAGTTGTCGTCACTCGGCCGATGGGCTTATCTTCACTCGGGCGGTCGGCAATTGCCACTCGGCCGAGTCGGGCTTCTGCTGCTCAGACTGACGAAAAACAGTAAGTTGGCTCTTTTTGAGGGGCGTCGTCTGAGTGCCACTCGGGCGGACGGGATACGTCACTCGGCCGAGGCGGCTTCTGATGCTCGGCCGAGTGCACACTTGGAGCGTGTCCGATCTGGCCGGCCGAGCGGTGTCTCGCTGGTCGGCCGAGTGACTCCTTCACTCGGCCGAGTGAGACACTGAAAATGCCCATTCTGAGTGTTTTTGCCTCCTCGTCGCTCCTACGGCGTTCTTTCTTCTTCCGCTCCTCTCCAATCTCAAAATACCCCTCAGGGAAGTCTTCGGTGACACTCCGGAGTAGGTGTATCTCGGAATCACTCCAAATCACTCCAAATCTCCTGAAATACGACAAAAACAACAAATCGTGAAAAGTATCGCAATATTGTAGATAAATCGTGAAAAACGTGATTTGAGCGATCTAAATGGCATGCAAACATGCGGAAAAAAGGTGTAAAATGTGGAGTGATCAAAATCCCCCAAGCTTACCTCTTACTCGTCCTCGAGGAAGATGAGTAAAAGGCGAACCCGGTGAATTTAGAAAATGAAAACGATGGAAAAAAACGGAAAACGAAAAACGAAGAAGAAGGAAGAAAGCGAAGAGGGAAGCTGCTAGATCATTTTTCTCAGGACGTGGGTTTTGCTTACTCATATAGCATGCACCGAATGTAAAACACATGTCAAAGACTTTTATTTCGATATCATAGTATAATGGTGCAAATAGAGATAGAAAACCCAAGAATATCGATATAGCATGAAAAACGGAATAATTCTAAAATTAACATTGTCTGAATCATCTAAAGCGGTATACAATATCGCAGATCACACACTTTTCAATTGAATGCTTTCTATGAGGAGTATAAGAATATAACGCAATAGAATAGAAAGAACAGAAAAGCGTGGATTTCATGAAATGAATGCTAGGCGTAGATTTCTGGATTTCGTGAAGCTAAAACAATCTCACCGAGTATAGAATATTACTTAGCCTAGGTTGTCATGCACCGTCAAGTAGTCACTCTCTCACACATCATTGGATTCTCTCCCCCAAGCTTATCTATAAGCGTGGTGGCATAAAAACAATATTTACATACCCATTTTTATGAAGCTCCAAAAGTAATAAAAATAAAAACAAAAAGAGGGGGAAGAAAGAGAGAAAGCGTATGAGATGGGATCGTTTATTGAGATTCTTTTCTCTTTTCTTTTCTTTTTCTTTTCTTTTTCCCCTTTTTTTCATAATAGCATATATACACAATGATCCCAAATCAAAGAGAAAGAAGGATATACAAGAATTTTTCTTTTTCCTTTTGGTTTAGGGAAATTTGGAGCTAGGATTTTAATAACGGGGGAAATGCCAAATACTAGAATCGCTAAGGGGCGATTCACCAATGATTTTAAAATAGAGAATTAATGTTCAAGATATGTGGAGAAAGAAATAAATATGTCTCTCAGTTCACTCTATAAGACGTGCACGACAACTTCAGCAGGGTAATCTAATCTACTCGGTTTCGATCACAAAAAAGCTAACTAATCCAGATTCATCATAGCTAACATCATTCAATCATCCTGAAGTGAAGTGTACAAGTCATACAAATAGAAGTGATTTAGGAAAAGAAAACGGTACTCCAGATATAAGCATTCAATGCGTGAATCT
>CM061139.1:34737819-34857089 GCA_030789695.1 Scilla litardierei | reverse complement strand
CCACTCAGTTTTGTCTTTGCTTGCATGAAATTAATATCAATTTGATTTTGGTGTGCAGGTCAAAACGAAAGTGCAGAAGCAATTTTTTAAATACCCAATGTGATTGGATGCATGGCATTAAGAAAAGGGAACCAAAGAACATCTTGCTGCACTCACGCATAGAGGAGCCAAACACCGAATTTGAAGAGCCTGTCTTCGAGATTTAATTATTGAACCAGCCGAATTTTTACATGCCTTGAGAATCTCCAATCCAAGAGCCAAACAAAAAAATCACAAAGCCGCAGTGCTCATCTCCAAGAGAACAGGGCCCAAAAGAAAAACCTCTTCATTCTTTTCTATTTAATTTGTGTTTTCTTCACAGGGCTTTGCGTTAATTGCTTCTGTTTTTTTTTCTCCATTGCTTTATTCCCAGGGTTTATGTTTTGATCAACAAAGCTTAGAAGGGACAGCCGCAATTTCTTGGTGACGTCTTCAACAATTATTTGCAGGAGCCGAATTTTTGAAAGGGGTTTTTAACAGGCCAAACAATTTTCGGCAGACTGAATTCCAAAGCACAGAGCCACATTGTTCCCTGAGAGCCACACTGTTCCTTGGTTGGTTTTTGCAGAGAGCCGCACTTTCATCAATCAAAAAGAGGGTGCCGCAACTTTCAATTTTTATGGAAGGCGCAGGGTTCATCGAGAGGGGAGCCGAACTATTGGGGGGACATCAGAGACTACATCTACGTTAGACAAGATCTGACCCGTGCTGATTGACGAGGACATCACCGCTACACAAACTGAGATTCCTAAACTCTATTTATCATTATTTTGTGTAGTTGTTGTGTTAGATCCTCGTAGGGGAAACTTTACCTTCTGTGTTACTTTTGGGGACCTGACGACTTTGGGAGTCGTCACGGAGGGAGAGCATCTGACTAGATTGAGAGTGTAGAGCACGTGGTGTGCGTACGAGCTAGGTGAGAGTAGATTTGGGATCTTGACTCATTGTAGCTGTACAGGATTACACATCTATCTAGTATTTGCTTTCGGGGGCTGGAGTAGGTCGTGGGGACGACCGAACCAGGGTATATCTGTGCGTACACTGTGATTGCATTCTATTTACTCTGCCTGTGCTTATAACTGCGTGTGTTTGTTCGTGGGTTGCACGAATATTTTTAAATAAGCCTATTCACCCCACCCCCCCCCCCCCCCCCTAGGCTATGATCCAGATCCAACAAGTGGTATCAGAGCCAGTTTAGAGGATCTAGTCTAGATTTTTTTTATAACCATGAATATATCTGATTGTGCATTTGCTGAAGGTCAATCTATAGCCCGTCCCTGTAAGTTTAACGGTGTAGACTTTGCATATTGGAAGGCTAGGATGAAAATCTATCTAGTGTCTGTAGATTATGATGTGTGGGATATTGTTGAAAATGGTTATAGTCTACCCACTATTAAAACTGAAGACACTGTTATGATTAAGCCTAAAGACAAGTGGGATTTAGCTGATAAAAAACTTTATACTCTTAATGGTAAAGCTATGAATGCGCTTATATGCTCTCTTGATAAATCTGAGTTTAATCGTATCTCACATTGTCTAACTGCGCAGGAAATCTGGCATACCCTGGAGGTGACACACGAGGGAACATCGCAAGTAAAGGAATCCAGACTTGCGTTGCTTTGCACAGAAATGAAAGCTTCCGCATGCTACCAACAGAATCTGTGAAAGAGATGTTTACGAGGTTCACGGACATCGTCTACAAATCCAGTTCCCTCGGTAAGCCATACTCTAGCCATGAACAGGTACGAAAGATCTTAAGGGCGCTACCAAGCTCGTTCAGGCCTAAAGTCAACGCTATTCAAGAAGCTAAGGACTTATCAACAATGAAAGTGGAGGACTTGATAGGCAACCTGATGTCACACGAGCTTGAGTTGTAGAGTATAGAAGCCAGAGAGAAACCTGAAGAGAAGACCAAAGCTTCCACACCATTAGCTCTTCAAGCTAACGACGACGATCTTGATGAAGAGCAAGCCCTAATGGTCAGAAACTTCAGGAGATACATTCAGACTGATCAAGGAAGAGCTGAGATGGGAAAAAGGTTCATTCGTTCTAATAATTCTAATTTTGGTAGAAATTCCTATGATCAGAAAGCCATTAATAGAAGTGAATGTTTTAAATGCAGGAAAAAAGGGCACCAAATAAAAGATTGCCCACAACAACACACAGCTCAAGTTGCAAACGGAAAAACGAAAGTGCTGACGTGGGACATGGATAGCGAAGCTGAGGAGGAGGATGAGGAACATGAAGCCCACTCCTGCATGGCATTGATGGCCAAACACAATGAGGTAGAATCTCCCACTAAAGCTGAATTCTTAGAAATTTGTAAAGGAATGCAACATAGAATTGATGAGCTAGAAGCTGATGTGGAATGTTATAGGAATGATAACTTTGATATTCAACAAACTGAGTATGACATGTCTATAGAAATGAAAAATCTTAAATCAAGAGCTTGTTGCATTCAAATCTACCATTACCATTTTAGAAAAAGAGAAAGCTAGCTTGCCTGAAAAAATTGAGTGTCTTTCATGTCCCTCGTTATTAAAGGATATTAGCATGTATAAGCTAGATAAGACAAAGCTTGAAGTTGAAAATGAATTGCTTTCTGAAAAGATTAACATGCTAAATCTTGAAGTTAAAGAAAAAATGCGGGATTTTGAAAAGAAAGAAGAGGAAAGCAAGCAAGCTTTCATTAGTAAATGCACTTTGCTTGTGAATGAAAACAATATCTTGAAATCCAAAGTCACCACCCTAGAATTGTCATTAAAGAGATTTTCCATTGGAAAACAAAATTTGGACATTATTCTTGGAAATCAATTATATGGCAATAATAGGCGTGGCCTTGGATTCAGTGCTAAAAATGTTGAAAAGACTAAGTATAAAAAATTTCACAATGTGCCCTCTATTGCTAAAAATGTTTATGCAAAGTGTTTTACGTGTGATGGTGTTGGTCACACATCGTATCATTGCAAATATAGGAACTCCAATATTAAATTCAAACAAATATGGGTTCCTAAATCTTTGTTGACTAACACTAGTGGACCTTGTTGGATTCCAAGGTCACACACGACACCTCTTTTGTAGGTGGATGGAAATTTGACGAGGAGCGATAAAATTGAATGTCACATTATTTTTTAGCTCCTTAGTCAAACGGCGACGCGAAGGTACATCTCATTCTTTGAACTTAATGAATATCTTCATAGCTTTTTGTGTGCGTGACTTTTCTTTGTTTATGTGCTAGTAGTTGCATTGCTATGTGTGCATGATTTTTTTTATTTGTGTGATTGCATCTCATGTTTGCTTTAGTACTTCATGCATTTAAAAAAACGAAAAAAAATTAAAAAAAATGGGAGCTTATTGCATATCTTTCTGTTTGCATCATTCTAGTGTTATAAATGAATGATGATCATATCCTTATAGAAAGTGTAGTATTATTATCATGGCTACATGCGTATGTTTTATTTCATAATAGCCATGCAAAGTTCAAGGAATTGATAATATGATTTCTACACCTACCTTCACTTCCACGAATATTAGACTATGTCGTACTTTTGGAGATACTTTTTATGACTATTGGAAAGTGAATGTAGGATGATTATTAACTGAGAAATCTAAGGGATATGATGTGATTTGCCATGAATAAGAATTGAGCACAAAACAAAGGAAATGAATATGAAAAAAAACTTGAAAGTTGCTACGTATGAAAAATGGATACAATTCATGGCAAATACACTACCCACGAGTATCCAACATAAGCTTTATGGGTAAACTTTAGCGTTGGTGTTTTTACTCGTCAAGCAATGTCACCCCCACATCTAAGAGTCCTTTTAGGCTATGTATTGGGGTGTGATACCTTGAACTCATTTTTTTTAATGAGGTGTGGAAAATCAATCCTAGGTGATACAAAGTTATTTTGGAAAATGTTGGATTGATTTGGTTGAATTTGTAAAAGTATCTCCCTTTGTACTTCTATGTTTAATACTTGCACTTACACGATGGTGTTGAATTCTAATTATTATTATCGTTGGATTTGCAGTACTACTTATAGAATGACGACATGCAAATGATAGTTATAGTTAATAATGCTCTCTTTTTGCATGTGGTATGTTTTTAATCTTCAAGAATACACTTTTGATGATGACAAAGGGGGAGAAAAGTGTTGAAAAGTGTTGAAAGATTTGTGGCATTATTTGTGGTATTATTGGGTTCAAAATACGGTATTATTGATTGAAGGGGGAGCATTGAAAATACATGAAAATGGTGAGCTTGAAAATAGGGGGAGCATGCTAGATTCTATTACATGCATGCATTAATGGCTATGAAGACACCCTCTATTACACCACACACACATGTCACACATTGATATTGTTTAAATCGTTAAGCGCAAATCTTGTATAGGTTTGTCATCATCAAAAGGGGGGGATTGTTGGATGCAACGATCTAGGATTTATGGTTTGATGATGACAAACAGTTGTGAACGATCTGATGTGTGTGTTAAGTATTTGCAGGAATGGCGAGGATGTAAAACCCAAACGAGGACGTAAGTTAATGTGTTGGACAAATTGCTATACACACTCCTCGATGACTCGGTCAAAGAGCCATTCACATAACAAGGAAGACTTGGTCAAATATGAAGGGGAGAAGGGGAGATAAGAGCAAATCTTATTCAATATTTTACACCAATTAGGGATTGCATCAATTCCTATTTTTTAGGGTAGCCGCACCAAAGAAACCCTAGTATATCCCTATTTAAACCAATCATCCAAAACCCTAAGAGTCGCGGCCACCAAAATTATCTCCCAAGGCAAATTCACGCAAGAGCCTCTCCTAGCCGGAAAACACCAAGGCCAAAGAACCAAGCTCACATTGCCGAATCATTATTCCTTGCAAAAAATCCCATTGCCGAAACTATTTCCTCTCCATTCAAATAATCCACAGAGCCGCACTTAATGAAGCATGCAAGCATTTTGAGGCCACACATGTTGGAGTTGATGTGAGGAGAAAAGCCAATCAAAGAAATCAGAGCATGTTTGCATACAGGGAGGTTACATGACACTTTGTTTCTAATTTATAATTCCCACTCAGTTTTGTCTTTGCTTGCATGAAATTAATATCAATTTGATTTTGGTGTGCAGGTCAAAACGAAAGTGCAGAAGCAATTTTTTAAATACCCAATGTGATTGGATGCATGGCATTAAGAAAAGGGAACCAAAGAACATCTTGCTGCACTCACGCATGGAGGAGCCAAACACCGAATTTGAAGAGCCTGCCTTCGAGATTTAATTATTGAACCAGCCGAATTTTTACATGCCTTGAGAATCTCCAGTCCAAGAGCCAAACAAAAAAATCACAAAGCCGCAGTGCGCATCTCCAAGAGAATAAGGCCCAAAAGAAAAACCTCTTCATTCTTTTCTATTTAATTTGTGTTTTCTTCACAGGGCTTTGCGTTAATTGCTTCTGTTTTTTTCTCCATTGCTTTATTCCCAGGGTTTATGTTTTGATCAACAAAGCTTAGAAGGGACAGCCGCAATTTCTTGGTGACGTCTTCAACAATTATTTGCAGGAGCCGAATTTTTGAGAGGGGTTTTTAACAGGCCAAACAATTTTCGACAGACTGAATTCCAAAGCACAGAGCCGCATTGTTCCCTGAGAGCCGCACTGTTCCTTGGTTGGTTTTTGCAGAGAGCCGCACTTTCATCAATCAAAAAGAGGGTGCCGCAACTTTCAATTTTTGTGGAAGGCGCAGGGTTCATCGAGAGGGGAGCCGAACTATTGGGGGGACATCAGAGACTACATCTACGTCAGACGAGATATGACCCGTGCTGATTGACGAGGACATCACCGCTACACAAACTGAGATTCCTAAACTCTATTTATCATTATTTTGTGTAGTTGTTGTGTTAGATCCTCGTAGGGGAAACTTTACCTTCTGTGTTACTTTTGGGGACCTAACGACTTTGGGAGTCGTCACGGAGGGAGAGCATCTGACTAGATTGAGAGTGTAGAGCACGTGATGTGCGTACGAGCTAGGTGAGAGTAGATTTGGGATCTTGACTCATTGTAGCTGTACAGGATTACACATCTATCTAGTATTTGCTTTCGGGGGCTGGAGTAGGTCGTGGGGATGACCGAACCAGGGTATGTCTGTGCGTACACTGTGATTGCATTCTATTTACTCTGTCTGTGCTTATAACTGCGTGTGTTTGTTCGTGGGTTGCACGAATATTTTTAAATAAGCCTATTCACCCCCCCTCCTAGGCTACGATCCAGATCCAACATCGACTCCCTTGTCCAGTACCTTTGTGCTTTAGAGGGGGCCGTTAGTGGGCTCAGAGGAGATTTTTGGACTCTTACTGCCACCGTTATCAATGTGCAGTCTCACGTTGCTCTACTCCCTTGTATTCAGGTTACCCTAAACCAGATTCTTGCGTGACTGCCATAGCCTCCACCTACCCCGTTCCTCCCATTTCACAGCAGCCTCCACCGCCACCACCCCCCCACCACAGGACGGTGCTGGTGATCCACCACCTGCCTAGGCACACACTTGATGCTTCTCATATTTTTGCCGCTGTTGTGATTGATATCATCTTTTCTGCCGATTTTGCGCCCCTCCTCCCCACACATTTCGGTCACTTTTGTTCAGATTTGTCTATATCATCTTGGGAGGGAGGAGGTATTTCTGGGACCGTTATATTGCACCACCTTGATCTCCGCACTCATCACTTGCATTTCCATCCCATTTTATTTCATTTTCATCCTTTATAATGCATGCATCCTCACCCACCCCATCCCTATCATATCTCTCCTTGTGCCACACTTAGCACATTGATGACACTGTGCAGTTTAGCTTGGGGGAGTGAGTGTCTCACGAACTTTTCGTTTTATTTATTTTTTATCTTCATTTTTCCACCTTTCTTTATTTTACACTTATTTTCACCCACTTTTTCATTCTTCTCATGCATCATGTTTTCCTATTTTTGTGTGTGCTGCATATGTATAGTAGTTCTTGTTTTTTCTTTATCCTTATTTCTTTTACCCTTTTTGCTAGAGATGAATTTTCTGTGATGACTAGGAGCTAGCTTACTTTTGTATGCATATTCTCTTGTCATGTCATCGTTTTTATTTGAGATATCATATGCTATACTTTGCCATGCATTCGAGAATAGTGACCTGCATCTTTATTATATGATAGTGAATGAAATTCTTCAATTAGCTTAGTCTGAAGATTTATATTGTATACTTTTCATAGAAAACACACCAAGCTTCACGCATTGATTGCCTAAATTTGGAGTACTGCTTTGTTGTCTGCTATCACTTCTATTTGCATGAAATTATACGCTTAACTTCCAGGTTGATTGAATGTATGCCTTTTTGATATAACTGGATTAGTTTACTTTATGAATTCAAACTGAGTAGATTACATTGCCCTGCTGAAAGTTGTCATCCACATTCTAAAGAGTGAACTGAGCGTTGAATACTTTTCTTTCTCCACATATCTTGAACATCATTTCTATACTTAAATCATTGTGAATCTCCCTTTAGCAAATCTTATATTGGCATCTTCCTCTTACTATAAAGTCCAAGCTCCAATACCCCAAAATCAAAAGGAAAAAGAAGACATACATGTCTCTCTATCTTTGATTCGGGATTGTTATAGTGTATATGAGTTTCAAAAAAACACAAAAAGAAGTTCATCTATATATATATACACGATCCCGATTCGTTCTTTCTTTCTTCCCTCTTTTATTTTTCTTGGAGCTTCAAAAATGGGAAAAGCCGTATTGTTCTATTTGATGCCACCACGCTTATAGATAACCTTGGGGGAGAGGATCCAATGATGTGTGAGAGAGTGACCACTTGTCTGTGCATGATGACCTAAGCTAGGTAATTTTTTATACTCGGGGAGATTACTTGGAGTATTACAAAGTCCACGAATTGAAATTTGGCATGCATTCATGAAAACCATTTCTTTCTATTCTTATTTCGCCATAATGTGTGATGCCTCTTATACTCCAAATAAAAAGCGATCAATTGAAAAGTGTACGATCTATGATTATGTATATTACTATGGATGCCTCAGACAATGCTAATTCTAGAATGATTTCATGTTTCATATCATTTTGATATTCTTGGTTTCTATATCGAATGCATTTACATATGATTGTGATGTCGAGATAAAAATCTTTGGCATGTTTTTATTCGTCGTATGCTATTTGAGTAAGCAGCTCCACGTCCTGAGAAAATGATCTGGCACCTCCCTCTTCGTTTTCTATTATATCTTCTCTTTCCTTTTTCCTTATTTTTTACCCGACGGGTTTGCCGTTTTACTCATCTTCCTCGAAGATGAGTAAGGAGTAAGCTTGGGGGATTTTGATCGCTCCTTATTTTACACCTTTTTCTGCATGTTTTCACGTCGTTTTGATCGCCCATATTGAATTTGTCATGATTATTCGATGATATCGCATTGCTTTTCACTATTTCTTGTTTTTGTCGGATTTCAGGAAATATGGAGCGATCTGGAGCTTAAATGAGATCAAGAGACTTTCACACGCATCGGAGCATCGCTCATGGCCTTATTGAAAATCTAGCAGTGCTAGATGGAGGAAGAAGTTCGATAGAATCGACAAGGAGGCGAGGAGGAGAAGATAGAGCTCCAGAAACAGCCCACTCGGCCGAGCAGATAGCTCACTCGGCCGAGTGAAGGATTGTACTCGGCCGAGTACAACGGATACATGAGCAGATGAAGTCAAAGTCCACTCGGGCGAGTGAAACATCTCACTCGGCCGAGTGAGGAAGTCCACTCACCCGAGTACGACAGGGTTTTTCTCCTGAGATCTCAGCCGACTTACTGAAGTTTGAAGAAGACTCACTCGGTTGAGTGAGAAAGCCCACTCGACCGAGTAAAGAACTTACTGGAATTTGGAGAAGCCTCACTCGGCCGAGTGGCAAATCCCACTCGACCGAGTGAAGAAGCCCACTTGCCCGAGTATTAAAGGGTTTCTCTCCTGAGATCTAAACAAACTCTCTGGAATTTTTGGAGAACCGCAGAAGACCCTACTCGGCCGAGTAGAGAAGCCCACTCGACCGAGTGAAGAATCCCACTCGGCCGAGTGATGCCCATGACACGAGTGCCCAGATTTTCAGACAGCCTCCCACTATTTTGAAATCTGTTACCATTCTAGTAATCAAAGTATTTTTCTCATATTTTTTATGGATAGTAGACTTCATGACGGTTCCAACGTCGCTAAGAACGTGCCAATCGGAGGTCGGATGAAATCTGGAGAATTTCTACAAGTTGATGCTGCAGTGTTGGAATTTCCACTCGGCCGAGTCATATTCCCACTCAGCCCGAGTGACTGCGGGCCCAGATTTTAAGTTGCTACTCAGCCGAATGAAGAAAGCCTACTCGGCCGAGTGTGAAATCTCACTCGCCCGAGTGGTACAGGGAAATTGTCCAGAGAAGAGGCCGAAGTTACTGTAATTCTCAGAGATCCTTTGGAGGCCTACTCGGCCGAGTACGAATGCTCACTCGACCGAATGATGAAAGCCACTCGGCCGAGTACGAATGCTCACTTGGCCGAATGATGAAAGCCACTCGGCCGAGCCATCCCCCGAAGACAGATCCTGAAACATCCGAAGTTACTGTATTTTTACAGGGTTTGTCACTCGGCCGAGTGACAAGGTCACTCGACCGAGTGAACCGCTCCGCCTGCTGCTAGGGTTGCGATTTCTGGGCTGTGCAGGGGCATTTTGGTCACGATTTTTTGGGCGATTTTAGAGGGTATTTAAACCCAGTTTTTGCCCTAGTTTAAAGATCGTTTGACCAATTAATTTTTAGACTTTCTTTTAGGAATTTGAGGGCTACTCTTTGGTGAATTCTCAGCTGGAAATCATTGGCATCTACATTGGTTTGTCTATTCCTATTAAAAACTTGATTTTTATGCATTATTTCTCTTTTGCAATGAATTGTGCCGATATTATTACTGATTTTTCTGAGATTTGCATGATGTCTAGTGAGTAGTGTCGTCGTCCTAGGGCGTAGGGATGAACCCTATGGACCCTATTTCTATTTTGTGATGAATTTGTGGAATTGTTGCTAGAATTGAGTAGGCTTAGGTTGTAATTGATTAATTACGGATAGCTAGGAATTTATATCGATTGGGATTTGCAAGAGATTGGATCTCAATTGATAGGAAGTCCTAGATATTCGATTTAGATTGACAATTGGATTTCTCTAGATTTGGTTTGCAAGAGATTGGACCAAAGCTAGGATTTTTAATTGTGAATCTATACCAATATTCGTTTGCAAGAGATTGGACGGATAGGAACTATTATAACCTAGGTCGTAGCTCGAGTTTGCACGAGAGTGGGCTCGGGATACGATTGAACAATGATGGCGTTCTTCACGCTAGCGGCTTAGGCTAGGGTTTGCACGAGAGTGGGCCCTATCCTAGGTTTGCTATAGACCGACAATAGCGCGAGAGCGTGAGCTTGGTTCTACATTAAGTTGCGACTAGTTCACCCATATTCAAGCTTAGCAACAATGAAGCTTATGAATCACGAGGATGAGAGAAGGTCCGTAGTGGGGATTCACTATCCCTAGACGTTTTATTAAATTGATATTTCTCTTGATATTTGAACGATTATGACTGTTATACCCTGAAATATTCTCGATTCTCTTGATAGCTAGGTGATTGGAAAGAGACACGGTCATTTGTTCCTCCCTGAGTTCGATACCCGCTCGACGCTACACAGTGCGCTTGCGATAAAACTACAAGTCGTTTTTCGGGTGTACACTCGGACGCGATCACTCCACTCGGCCGAGTGAGACAGAGCGACAGACCCCAAAACCCCCAATATCTCTGTTTTTCTTTGGGTCCGTCACTTGGCCGAGTGACATGTTCCACTTGGTCGAGTGGCGCAGTCTGCCTATATCATGAATTAGTGTTTTGGGCTGTGCCAGGGGCAAATCTGTCAGGATTTTCTGGCCGACTTTGGCTTGTATTTAAGCTAGTTTTCTTCCTAGTTTTAGGTGAGACTTGAAATTAATTTTAGGGCATTATTCTAATAGAAATTCTCAGCTAGAGATTGAAGATTGGAGATTTGGTTTGTTCTTTCTATCAAAATTTCTTGTTCTTGTGAATTGTATTCTCTCAACTATGAATTGCTCTATATTTTTATTCGTTATTTCTGTGATTGACATGATTAATTATGAGTAGTTCCGCCGTTCTAGGGCATGGGGATGAACTATATGGATCCGATTTTAGAATTGTGATGAACGAATTGATTTGTTGCTAGGCTTGATATATGGTGGGTTATGATTGATTTACTCTGGGTAGCTAGGAATTTCCATCGATTGGGGTTTGCAAGAGATTGGATTTCGATCGATGGAAAGGCCTAGATATTCGATTTAGCTTTATAATCGAGATTCTCTAGACTTGGTTTGCAAGAGATTGGACCAAAGTTAGGATTTTTATTATAAATCTATACTCATATTCGTTTGCAAGAGGTTGGACGAATACGAACCATCATAACCTAGATCGTAACTCGAGTTTGCACGAGAGTGGGCTCAAGGGGTGATTGGACGATGATGTCGATCTTCATGCTAGCGGCTTAGGTTAGGGTTTGCATGAGAGTGGGCCCTAATCTAGGTTGCTATAGACTGGCAATAGCGAGAGAGCGTGAGCTTGGTTCTATATTCAGTTACGACTAGTCCACCTCAATTCAAGACTTGCAACATTAAGATTCACGATTTACAAAGATAAATAACGATCCATAGTAGGGATTCCCTAGACCTAGACGCTTTTATTATATATAATTCCATTTGTTAATTGAACGACCGTGACATTATTATCCAAACCATTCTATTCTACCACCAATAGCTAGGTGATTAAAACAGAGTACCGTCATGTGTCCTCCCTGTGTTTGAAACCCGCTCGCCACTACACCGTGCGCTTGCGGTAAGACTACAGTCGTTTTCCGGGTGTATATCCGGGCGCGACCAGTGATCACCTCATGTGATTACAGTAGGAAATCAAACTCCTCATGGGTTTGGTTTCCTAATGTTTAGGTCTATAACACATATGCATATTAACTGTGTACTGTGTTTAAATGTTTATTTTTAGCATACCCATTGTTTGTGTGTGTTTCATGATTTTGAAAATGTTTTCAAATTTATTTTTCATGAAAACAGTGACCTTGGGGAATACATTGTCATATATGCATTGTTTGAACCATGTGTATGTGGGGGAGTTAATATGGTTATTATGTTTAAAATATTTTAAAACATATTTTTCCTCTCATGTAGGGTTATTCTTGAGATCATTGTTTATAATTGGCTTTTATTGATCTCAAATTCAATCCTTGGGTATTGCCAACATGTTTCATGTTTCATCTTCTTTTGGCAATGTCATGTGTATCAATGTGATTGATTTTTACATATATATGCTTTGATACACTTTAGGCCAATGGCTCCAATTATGATTAACAATTGGTAAAGACGAGTATCTTTTAAGATATCTTATCTCTTTCTTTACAATTAGTTTTAGATTCTAGAAGTCAAAAATTTGACCATTTCTATGATCTAGGGGGAGCATGGGATAGTGATTGATACCCACTAAATGTAACAATTTGGTATCATACATCTCTTTAACTCTTGCATATTGTCACATCTTTAATTAGAATGACAATGGGGATATATTTGGTGTCCACCTTTTTGACGATGACAAGGGGGAGAGATATATGCATTATGAAAATCATGTTTATCATACATATGCATTTAGGGAGAGAGATATATCTCTGGGGAGAGATATATGGGTTTACGTAAACCATTCATGTGTGCATGTTATATACTTATTGCAATTGGTTTATGTAATCCATGCATATTATATGTCACCATTGTCTCTTATTATTTCTATTGGTATAATGAGTATTTACAATTGTGTATCTCATTTTACAATTGGTGCATATAAGTAGAGGGAGCTCATTAGTATTGTGCTTTATCTTCTTTATGTTTACATAATGTGTGTCATCATCAAAAAGGGGAAGATTGTTGAGTATTGGTGTTTCATACCAATGTTATTTTGATGATGATCACAACATTATGGTATTGCTAATGACTCTCTTGGTTTAGTCTCATAGTTAACATTTCAAGAATATCATGTTTGGAGACTAAACACTTGGTGCAAGGATGGACATTGAGAGGAGCAATGCCATAGATTGGACTCAAGGGGTGCCAAAGCTTGGAGATGATGGAGATTATCAAGGTTGAAGCCATAGACTCTAAGGGAAGGAATGTAATCCATGTAGTGTTTTATTTATTACTTCTCTCCTTTTTGAGTCTAGGTTTAATGTAATGCCTTGATAGATGGATTAACTCATTCATGCATATGCATTTTCCATCTTAGCGAGCCTCAGGATTATCATAGAAATCATTCCAATATGTTCACCATGCCTTAAACTCAAACTGGAGTTTTTGTCTCTCCAACAGGCGACTGTTGAAGGTCTTACAAGCGACTGGGTGATTCCAGGCACCTGCCGAACCTTCTACAGTCGACTGTAGTGCATTGCTCATGTCAACCTTTTATTGACTTTTACTTGAGCCTATGGAACAGTCAACTGAAGGTCAATTTACAGTCGTCTGTCTTCCAACAGGCGCATGTGAATTGTTCTATAGTCGTCTGTGTGCAACTTGCATTTTTTGGGCGTCATCCCAATTTGCAAGTCAGTCGACTGTTGTAGTATTTACATTCACATGTCTATTTTACAGTCACCTGTACTCTGGTCATCAGTCGTCTATTTTATTTCCATCCCCTGCAGCAGTCGCATGCTGAAGGATTTACAGGCGCATGTCCATTATACAGTCGACTGTCCTGGCTCAAATTATAGTCGTTGGGATTTGTTTATCCGTTGGTCAGACGACTGTCAGATGATCATCAGTCGACTGTCGATGACGTTTCAGCCCAGATTCTAGCTGTTTTAGCTTTATGTTTTTGGCTTTATCCTTAGATTTTGAGAGTTCTTATAGGGTTCCTATATATATGAGAGGGGTGAGTTTATTACAACTTCTTGGAACTATTGCAAATCTTTAGAGATTGATTAAGCCACTCTCAAACTCTCTTATTTTCCTCTTAGATCTCATTCTCTCCTTTATGCATTAAAGTCAAGCTCAAGGAAACCCATCCAAGTGCACTTCAAGCAAATCTCATCACTTGGAGATCATCTTCCATGCCTTGCATTCATTAATGAGTAAGTTCTTCTCAAGGCATAAATAAGAGTATTTGTTTTACTTTGTTATGTCATTGAAACCCTAGCTTTCTGTGTGAGAGTTAGTTACTCTCTGCGTGAGAGTATAACCTTCTGTGTGAGTGTTGGTTGTGATCTTTCTGTGTGAGAGTTTGAGTCTCTCTGTGTGAGAGCAAGGATTTTCCTGTGTGAGGATCCAAATCCTCTGTGTGAGGTATCTCTGTGTGAGACTGTATTCACTTCTCGGTGTGAGATTATAGTGGATATTGGTGTGGCTGGACGTACCCAAGTTTGGGGAACCAGGGTAACATCTCGTGTTTGTGTTTGGATTTATGTGTGTTTAAATTCCTCTTGCATTTATAATTCTGCCTTTGCAAGCTTAATTTTTAAATACGCAATTTGTGCCATTACACTATTCACCCCCCTAGTGTGTTGTTTTAGTATTACAATGGTAAGACGATCCGTACAAGCTTATCCAACCGTTCATGACCACCCCCATAAGCAAATAATTGCAGACATTAGTATGTGTGTTCAAACAAGGTCAATGATTGATGAGTTCTCTCATTACGCCTTTGTCTCTACCATTGAGCAAAAGAACATCCAATAAGCTTGTGAAGATAGCTCGTGGATAGTTGCAACGGAAGAGGAGCTCATGCAATTTGAAAGAAATGAAGTTTGGGAGCTCGTCCCTCTTCCAAATGGTCACCAAGTCATTGGGACCAAATGGATTTTTAAGAACAAGACGGATGAGAACGAGATCATCACAGTGAACAAAGTAAGGTTAGTAGCTCAAGGCTACCGGCAAGAGGAATGTATCGATTTCGAAGTATCCTTTGCCCCCGTAGCTAGATCAAAAACTATTAGGTTGCTTTTATCTTTTGCATCTCATAATAATTTTAAATTATTTCAAATGGATGTTAAAAGTGCATTTTTAAATGGCATAGTTAATGAAGAAGTTTATGTTTCTCAACCACCTGGCTTTATTCATGAAAAGTTTCCTAATCATTTTTTCAAACTTAAGAAAGTGTTATATGGGTTGAGACAAGCTTATAGAGCTTGGTATGATCGACTCAAAACCTTTCTTTTGGATTTATGTTTAAAATGGGTGAAGTTGATTCAACTCTTTTCATTAAAGATTATGAAAATGACATCCTCCTTATTCAAGTTTATGTAGACGATATTATCTTTGGTTCTACTAACTTTAACCTTTGCCAAGAATTTTCTAAATCTATGAAGGAAGACTTTGAGATGAGCCACATGGGTGAGCTTAACTACTTTCTAAGTCTTCAAATTCGGCAAATGAAGGATGCGATTTTCAACACCAAACCAAGTACACCGGGGAGCTTATTAAGCGATTCGAGATGGAATCGTCTTCAAGCAAAAGGACTCCCATGAGTACGACCACCCATCTACACAAGGATGAAAACGAGAAAGATGTAGACATTCGTCTATATCGAGGTATGATCGGTAGCTTAATTTATTTAACTGCTAGTGGCCCGATATCATGTTTTCAGTATGTCTTTGTGCTAGATATCAAGTTAGACATAAGGAAGCACACTTGATTTTGGTAAAACGAATTTTTCGTTACCTCAATCAAACACTAGATTATGGGTTACTTTACCCTAAATCTAACACATATGAGCTAGTCTTATATAGTGATGTTAATTTTACTGGATGCAAATCCGACAAGAAAAGTACTAGTGGCACTTGCCATTTTCTAGGATATTCCCTTGCCTCTTGGGTTTTCAAGAAGCAAAACTCAGTATCTTTGTCCACGACCGAAGCGGAATATATTGCCATAGGTCTTGCATATGCACAAGTCATTTGGATGAGATGCACACTCAAAGACCATGGTGTCAATTGTGATACTTGCACTATCATGGTTGATAACCAAAGTGAAATATGTCTTTCCAAAAATCCAATACACCACTCATGTACCAAGCACATAGATGTAAGACACCATTTCATTAGTGATCATGTAGCTAAGAAGGACATCATCTTAGAGTATATTGAAACCCCAAAACAAATCTCCGACATCTTTACTAAACCTCTAAAAAAGACTCATTTGTGAGGTTGCGTGGAGAATTAGAGATTATGGGTGAATCGGAGATTTAGGAGCTCATTTATATATGTTATAACCTATTTTGAGATCATTTGATCTTTTCCATATCCCATGTTGAATATGTCATACTTTCACATTTGTTTTCATTGAGATTTATTGGAGATTTATGATGATTTGATGATTAGATTAATATGCTTGATATGTTTATTAGTCTATATGCTTATAATGATTATTTTATATCATTAGAATGATTAGAGTATAGGTCTAAGGGTGAGAAGTGTCAAATCCTTGATTCTAACTCAATTCTAGATTTTAGAACCAGGACAATCGACTGCCCAATCTCCAGCTTTTAGCCTTCATAACCCTTATTCATGACAGGTGACTGATGGTCATTTTTTAGTCGACTGGTCATCCGCCAAGCGACTGTATTTTGGTCATCAGACGCCAGCCTAATTGTCATCAATTTTCCCGAGAGAGGGCCCAAAATTTCTTCAAAATTTTACAGTGCAGTAGGCCCTTGAAAGTTCACAGGCACCTGTCCAAATCCAGGCGACTTTATTTTCTTCTACATGTGCTTATATGCTTTCTGAGTCATTTTTTATTATGGTTTGACAAGCGACTGCACGTTGTGCATCAGTCGCCTGTTCGCCGAGTTTGGCGGTTCGTAGCCCATGATCTGAGTCGTTATTTTTGATCCAACGGCCCAGATCACTTCACTATCTCCTTTAAACCGTCGATCTTTGGGTCTTTCTCTCTCCAGAGATTCAAAATAGTCCGTTCTCTCCTCCTCCTTCCAGTCGACAGATCTCTCCTCCCTTCCGTCGTTCAGCCCCCGTTCGGCCTCCTCCTCCGTCTGTGCTCCTCCATTGTGTCGGTCTCCTCTCACCTCCATCGTTTTGTTATAATTTCGTCGATTCAATCTTTCATTTAGTGCCCTAATTGTCGATTTTGTGTATATCTTTTCGATTCAATTCCAGGGCACCCAAATCCAAGCCTACATCATCTAAGGGGAATTATCTTTCCCTCAAGAAACCTAGGGAGCCTAGGGTTAAGGTTCCTAAGGTTACTCCCATCAAAGCATGCACAAAACGAGCTCCGTCTCCTTCGCCTCCTCTTGAATTTTCTACTCCCTCCAATTCCGAGGAATCGTGGCATAGTGATTCTAAGCCCGAGCCCCTAATCCATAAATGTAGGAAAATTCAGGGTTAGCCTCTTGCTATTATCCCTGCCGAGCCCCAAGCTCAACCTGATTTTCCCGTTGATGAACCCCATGTTGAGACTCATGCTTCTGAAACTCATGCTAACCCTGAAGATCCTCCTACCAAAGGCCGAAATCCTCCCGGTGTGTCCTCTTCAGCTTTTGCCACTAATGTGCCCATGTGTCGTGACGACGCATGTTTGGCCAAATACTTTTGTTGATTGGCGTCAAGCTCTTCAAGGAGCGTTTTATCTCTTATCAGGCTTTCACCTCTGAGAGACTATCTGAGCTCCTTATGACGACCAAGTAGGTCGATCTGTTTAGGTTCTCTCACGATGATTCTCCTCGTCTCTATCCCTTCCTCATGAAACCTTTCTAAGCTAGCCGCATTTGCGGTGAGTATGCCGAGTCTGGGATAATGGACACTTTTGTTTAGGGGACCCATATCAAGCTTGACCCCAAGCTATTATGGACCATTCTTAGGATTCCCTCTATCGGTTACTTTCCTGCCGACATATCTATCTCTTCTGTTGCTGACTTAGACCAAGCCATCCTTCGGGATATGTTCTAGGAGATTCCTCCCATTCTCACCTCTGGAGTCAGATCCTCCATGTTTACTGCTAGAGGTTGGGCTGTCCACCACGTGGTCAAGTCCAACATCCTATCGAAATAAGGATCATCTGACCAGCCATCCCATGAGATTCTGAAATGTATGTATGCCATATTCTCTGGGATGGAGGTGAACTGAGCATGGGTCATTCTTGACCAGATGGACCATGTTAAGATCCACTCCTCCACTTCCCATATTCCCTATGGAGGCGTATTTACTCATGTCTTTTGCCATTTTGGCATTGACCTGTCTGTTTTTGAGCCAGCCCCTCTTGGCCCTCTTCTTGATGCCTCAGCGAAGTCGAAGTCTGCTTCGGCTCTTCTGACTGCATCTGTCACGACCCGCTTCCCTAAAATGGAGGCGAGTACGTGAAAAGGTCCGCACGAGAGTGGAGCTGTGAAGCCCCAAACCCGATAAGCGTCCACAATACAAAAACAGGTCCCTGTAACCACAACAGAATAGCAATAATAACACAAGGAGAGACTGAAATAAAATTCACATCTCACAAATATTGTCCAACATCACAAAAGTCCAACATCCAGAAAAGCCACCAGGCTAAAAGAAAAGAGTCTAAAGGCCCAGAACAAGGCCAACAAAAGAAACGACAACAACAAAGCAAAGTATAGGTGCCACGCACCGATAACAAAACAACTGTCTAACAAAAGTAAAACACAACGAAGACACTAGGACTGGTCCCCAGTGTCCACGTACTCCCCGTCTAACACAAGCTCGGGCTCGGCGTCAGCAAACACCTCGTCCTCAACGAGGTACTCGGGCTCAGGATCTAACATGTGTCACCCAAAAGAGTAAAGGGGCACATGTCAGCAAGTCTAAAAGACTTGGGCAAGGAAACTGAAAGTAAGGCAACTAGCAACCTAGCAGTTTAGTATGATGCATGGCATGGCAGTTATAACATGAGAGCACAATTTAAAACATGGCAAGACAGTTTGTACAAGAGAACAATCATCGGGACAAGACAAGACAAGACAAGAGTAGCCACGCTGCTATCAATCTCAATCAATTCACATTGTTGGTGTTTACGCCCTTCGCTGAATGGTAAACATTCAGACCGATCGGCACTAAACACGATTCACATTTCACGGTTGTTTTGTATATGTTTGCGCCCTTCGCTGAATGGCTAGCATGTCAGTCCGATCGGCCCCAAACACTACCCCACCCCCAAAGAGTTTACGCCTTACAACTGCAGTTGTTGATCAAACAGACTCCCAGTTGAATGGCCGCTTAACCCTCACCCCATCCCGCACTAAACAAGCCAGGGTCCCTGAACATGAGCCCAGCAAGTGAGCCAGGGTTGCCCCGCACGGGAGCTTGTTTCTTAGTTCACAATTCAATATCGAGCGTTGGGGTTTCCAACTACAGGGCTCGCTTCTGGAACACGAGCCAGGTAACACAAGTAGTGTAGCAAAGCTACGCAATCACGGGATCACCAAAACAATGCAATGACATGACATTTAATTTGCGTACCGTTAATGGAAAGTAAACATGACATGGTATTTGTGCAACATGCTAAATGTCGGAATTAGCTTCGTTGTCAAGCTAATTCCCCAATTTGCGCCTAGGCGAGTATCATTTCGTCGCCTAGTCTCTTTTACGCCTACAACAAGAAAATGGCCTAAAACATGGCCTAAACCCTAAGTGGCAAGTTTCACTTGCCTAGCACCGGGGATTGATGATCACTTCGTCACACGGTTGCTATCTACGGGGGAAATCGTTGTTTAGGGGGGGAAACAAACACCAAACACATGAAATTAATTAGGGTTTTCATAAAATTATAAATAAGTTATGAAAACAACGGTAGAATGATTTCTCACCGAGAGAAGGCGGAAGAAACACTCCGGGGAACCCTAGGATCAGATCTGGAAAAGATTGGAGAAGTTTGGGGAAACTAGGGTTTTGGAGGATGTGGGGATTTTGATGGGTTTTGATGGAGATTTTAGGGAAGATGAGAGGTGGAATGAGTGAATGGATGGATTGGATGATGGATTTAGGGCTTGGAGTGAAGGATTGAAGCTTGGAGGAAGATGGGGGCTCAATGGGGGAGAAACTAGGGCTTTAGGTCATGTTGGAGGAAGAAGAAACGTTTGGGTTGGGTATTTATAGGTTGAGCTGGCGGCTGCCCAGAAATTAGGGTTTTAACACTGGTTAGTCGGTCAAAGAGCAACCACTGACCGACTAGTTTGGCAACTAGTCGGTCGGTCGACCAACGCAGACCGACTAAGTGCAAACAGTAACTCTTGAACGAAAATAGGATTCTAGAGTTAGTCGGTCCATGAACAAGTACTGACCGACTAGTTTAGCATCTAGTCGGTCGATGAACGTTCTTAGACCGACTAAGAGTAAACAGTAGTTGATACAAAAATAATTTGATGAGTTAGTCGGTTCAAGAAGCATTGCTGACCGACTAGTTTGCAACCTAGTCGGTCAACCAACGTTCTTAGACCGACTAACGATAAACAGTAGCTCCTGAGAGATTTAGAAAGCTAACTAGTCGGTCCAAGAAGGATTGCCGACCGACTGGATCGTCATCTAGTCGGTCGGTGGACCTTCTTACACCGGCTAATGAGCACAGAAAAGTACCGATACGGAGCGCGAGGCCCCGGTATCGATTCCTAAGACTCCTAGGCTTGATCTAACAGTTAGATATGACCGTTATGAAGTCCGTCACGAGTGACATACTTCGAAATCGACAATCCTAAGGAAGAAGTGAGAAAATACGACGAATTGATCGAAAATGAAAACTACGGAGACGAAAACCACACAAGAGGAGAAAATCCACCAAAACATATATTATATTATATTATATTAAAATCCAGATTCATGAAAAGCAGTCATTACATCCTCCCCAACTTAAGAAAAATTCCGTCCTCGGAATTTCCAAAAACTCACGAGTCCGGAAACAAAAGTGGGAAACGCTCTCGCATCTCATCCTCATTCTCCCAAGTAGACTCTCCAGGTGAACCGTGTCGCCACATCACCCTCACAAGATTGACAATCTTGTTCCGAAGCGATTTCTGACGCCTGTCCAGAATCTGCACCGGATACTGGTCATACGTCATATCGGGGCGAACGGTAATCTCCGAAAAACCCACCGCATGAGACGGATCGCTAATGTATCGACGAAGCTGCGACACATGGAAAACATTGTGAACTCCTTCCAAAGATGGCGGCAAAGCCAAGCGATATGCTACCTCGCCAACCCTCTCCAAAACGTCAAATGGTCCAATGTATCGCGGGCTCAACTTCCCACGCTTCCCAAAACGAATCACACCACGATTCGGGGAAATCTTCAAGAACACATGGTCGCCCGGCTGAAACTCCAAAGGACGACGTTTAGCATCCGCCCAATGCTTAAAACGGTCCTGAGCAATTCTCAACCTCTCCCGAATATTCCTGACGATCTCCACGGCCTCCACGATCATCTCAGGTCCCAACAACTCCCGATCACCAACGTCATCCCAACTCAATGGCGATCGACATTTCCTCCCATAAAGAGCGGCGAAAGGCGCCATGCCAATACTCGCCTGGAAGCTGTTGTTGTAGGAAAACTCCACCAAATGTAGATGGTCCTCCCACGAACCCTTGAAATCCAACATGCACGCCCTCAGCATGTCTTCCAAAATCTGAATTGTCCTCTCGGACTGGCCATCCGTCTGCGGATGGTACGCCGTGCTGAAACTCAGACGCGTACCCAAACTCTTCTGCAAACTCTGCCAGAACTGAGATGTGAACCTCGTGTCTCTGTCAGACACGATACTCACGGGGACTCCGTGAAGTCGCACAACCTCCTGCACGATTCACGTTACATCACTATCTAAACTAGGAAGAGGAAATAAAACGGAGAGTAAAAGAATTTACCTCCATATATCTCCTCGCTAGCGCCTCAGTGGACTGTCCCACTCGGAACGGAATAAAATGCGCAGATTTGGTCAATCGATCTACGATCACCCAAATCGCGTCATTCTGCTTCGGACTCCGAGGTAGTCCAGTCACGAAATCCATAGTGATGTGCTGCCACTTCCACTCCGGAATCAGAAGCGGTTGTAGCAACCCGGCCGAACGCTGATGCTCCGCCTTCACTTGCTGGCAAACCAAGCACTTGGCTACACTCCGAGCCACGCTCCTCTTCATACCATGCCACCAATAATTCAGACGAAGATCCTGGTACATCTTGGTGCCACCAGGATGCACAGAATACGGCGAACTGTGTGCCTCCACCATCAGCTCCTCTCTGATATCCCCAGCAGGCACACACAACCTGGCTCCAAACCTCAGCGAGCCATCCTCATGAATCAAAAAGTCAGTCCGCAGACCGGCTTCCACCATCTCCCGAATCCTGACCAACTTCGGATCCTCAGCTTGGCCAGCCTTAATCCGATCCACGATCGTCGACTGTACCTGCATGTACATCAACGATGAAGCCTCTCCAGGAAGAACAATCTCCACGCCAGACTCGCAAAAATCCTGCTGCAATCTCCACTGCGAGGTCAAAATCATCACCGCTGGAAGCCTACTCAAAGCATCCGGAACCACATTCACCTTGCCAGGGTGAAACTGCAAATCAATATCATAATCCGCCATAAGCTCCAACCATCGACGCTGTCGCATGTTGAGCTCCTTCTGAGTGAAAATATACTTCAAGCTTTTGTGATCGGTGAAAATCTTCACTTTCTCACTCAGCAGGAAGTGCCTCCAAATCTTAAGAGCAAACACAACGGCAGCCAACTCCAAATCATGCGTCGGGTAATTCTTCTCATGAACCTTAAGCTGACGAGACGCATACGCCACAACATGCCCGTGCTGATGCAACACACAACCGAGACCCTTGCCAGATGCATCGCAAAAGATCTCAAATCCACCGCTGCGATCAGGCACAACAAGAATAGGGGCACTCGTCAACCACTCCTTCAGAATACCAAAAGCACCCTCACAATCACCCGACCAAACAAAAGCAACATCCTTCCGCGTCAACCTGGTCATCGGCTCAGCAATACGAGAAAAGTCCTTAATGAATCGCCGATAGTAACCAGCAAGTCCAAGAAAACTCCGAATCTCAGACGCAGACGACGGAACAGGCCACTCCCTGATGGCCCGAATCTTCTCGGGATCCACTGAGATACCATCTCCAGTCACCACATGCCCGAGAAAAGCAACTCTATCCAGCCAAAACTCGCACTTCGAAAACTTAGCATACAAACGATGCTTCCTCAAAATCTCCAACACCGTCCTTAAGTGCGAGGCATGCTCTTCCTCCGACTTCGAATAGATCAGAATGTCGTCAATGAAGATAACGACAAACTTATCCAAAAAGTCGTAGAAAATCAGGTTCATCAGATTCATGAAAACTGCGGGCGCGTTAGTTACGCCAAAAGGCATAACCACGAACTCATAGTGTCCATACTTCGTCCTGAACGCTGTCTTCGGAACATCTCCCTTCTTCACCTTCAACTGATGGTAACCACTCCTCAAATCCAATTTAGAAAACACCCTCGAACCTCCAAGCTGATCAAAAATATCATCGATGCGAGGCAACGGGTATTTATTCTTAATGGTCACCGCATTCAACTCCCGATAATCCACGCACATTCGACGCGAACCATCCTTCTTCTTAACCAACAACACCGGTGCTCCCCACGGAGACACGCTAGGATTAATATAACCCTTCTGCAACAGCTCATCCAACTGCTTCCGCAACTCTTCCAACTCTGCAGGTGCCATACGATACGGCGCCTTCGAAATCGGCTGCGCACCTGGAACGAGGTCAATAGAAAATTCCAGAGCCCGATCAGGCGGCAAACCAGACATCTCCTCGGGGAAGACGTCGCCAAAATCTCGCACCACAGCTGGCCACTCCAGCTCCATCTGCATAGCCACAGCCTCTATCGGCCTGGCCCGAAATCTGACAGGACCAAGCGAACTGCTACCACGACTGAACTCAAACACTGGATGTCCGAGAATCTCGAACACCACCTTCTTCCTCCTGCAGTCGATCGTAGCATAGAAGCTCGCCAGCCAATCCATCCCAAGAACTGCATCATAGTTGATGATGTCGTGGACAATGAAATCAGCGAAAAGCTCATGTCCACAGACCACCAACAAGCAAGAATTGCAACCACGATGCACCGAGACCACACCATTCCCTGTAACGATATTCCAACTCTTGGGAAGAGGGGACGTCGACAAGGAATGTCTCTCCACGAAGCTCTGAGAAATAATACACATCGATGCACCAGAGTCAAAGAGGACCCGTGCAGGAAATGTGCAAACCAAAATCACACCTAATCAAGCAATTACCAATCAAACCCTAGTCTAGCAAACAAGCAAGTTCAAGCAAACAACATAATCTAGCAATCAAGACCAAATAGGAAAGTAATAGCTAGAATGAGGATTACCTGCGATAACCTCATCCACAGCCTCGCTCTCCGCAGCGGTCATCAGAAAAGCCTGCCTCCTCGGCGGAACAGCCTACCGAAAAGCCTGCCCCTGCGGAACAAGAGCCGCTCCACGCCCAGCAGGAACAGACGCTCGCTGCTGCAACGGCTGAGCTGCAACAGGAGCCCTCCGCAGCGGACCCGCATGCCGACAATCCTTCGCGATATGAGAAGCATCACCGCAAACCAGGCACTGGCCCAAAAACTTCCGACACTGATCCTTGATGTGGCCAGGCTTGCCGCAGAAATGGCAAGTCTTCAGAATAGGCCCTCCTGGCCTCTTAAACTGAGCGGACTGATTAGGCCTGAATCCAGGTCTAACCACAGCTCTCGCCTGTTCCACAGGCCTCTTCCCAGCACCAATAACAGACCCCCTCCTTTGGTTCACGAGCAGCTCCTGCCTCTTGGCAGCGACCAGAACCTTCTGATAAGATTCCCGGTCAGAAGAGGTCACAAAGCTCTGGAGCTCTGAAGCAAGCCCCTGCAGGAACCTCTGAGCTCTCTCCTCAGCGTCCTGCACCATCTTTGGTGCAAACCGACTCAGCCTCATGAACTCCTGGTGATACATGTCCACCGACGAGTTCCCCTGCTTCAGATCGATAAAACGCTGCAGCATCTCCTCCTTGGCAGCCTTCGGGAAGAACTCACCCTCAAATCTGGCTTTGAAGGTAGCCCAAGCTATCGGCTCCACCAACAACTTCTCTTCCGCATCCCACCAATTCCTGGCGTTATCCTTGAGCTGCCTCTTCACCAAATCAACCCATCCAGCCGGGGTGATCTTGGCCATCTTCAGATTGTCCTCGACGTTCCGAATCCACTCATCGGCAGCCAGAGGACCCTCAGAACCATCAAAATATGCGGGACCCAGCTCCCGAAATTGCTTCGCTCCTGGCTCAGAGCGAGGGGCATCCGGAAGAGCCCGGGCAGCTCGAGCAGGTGGAGCATTCTGGACTTACAGAAGCACGCCCTGCTGCACTTGCATCATCTGGATCATCATCCGCATCATCTCACCGCTGGTGGGTTCCCGCTCAGGCTCCTCATCATGAGGGAGCGCACCACTACCACCACCGCGGGTGAAACGTCTTCCTGCCATCTAATGACACGGAAAACAAATCAGATTAGACTCATAGCTTATGACTCGGACGTCGAACTTAATTTATTGGACATTCAAATATTATTATTGCTATTCCAAAAATCGCAGTTACAGAAAGACCTGCATGGGCCACCACTAAAACCTGTCACGACCCGCTTCCCTAAAATGGAGGCGAGTACGTGAAAAGGTCCGCACGAGAGTGGAGCTGTGAAGCCCCAAACCCGATAAGCGTCCACAATATAAAAACAGGTCCCTGTAACCACAACAGAATAGCAATAATAACACAAGGAGAGACTGAAATAAAATTCACATCTCACAAATATTGTCCAACATCACAAAAGTCCAACATCCAGAAAAGCCACCAGGCTAAAAGAAAAGAGTCTAAAGGCCCAGAACAAGGCCAACAAAAGAAACGACAACAACAAAGCAAAGTATAGGTGCCACGCACCGATAACAAAACAACTGTCTAACAAAAGTAAAACACAACGAAGACACTAGGACTGGTCCCCAGTGTCCACGTACTCCCCGTCTAACACAAGCTCGGGCTCGGCGTCAGCAAACACCTCGTCCTCAACGAGGTACTCGGGCTCAGGATCTAACATGTGTCACCCAAAAGAGTAAAGGGGCACATGTCAGCAAGTCTAAAAGACTTGGGCAAGGAAACTGAAAGTAAGGCAACTAGCAACCTAGCAGTTTAGTATGATGCATGGCATGACAGTTATAACATGAGAGCACAATTTAAAACATGGCAAGACGGTTTGTACAAGAGAACAATCATCGGGACAAGACAAGACAAGACAAGAGTAGCCACGCTGCTATCAATCTCAATCAATTCACATTGTTGGTGTTTACGCCCTTCGCTGAATGGTAAACATTCAGACCGATCGACACTAAACACGATTCACATTTCACGGTTGTTTTGTAGATGTTTGCGCCCTTCGCTGAATGGCTAGCATGTCAGTCCGATCGGCCCCAAAAACTACCCCACCCCCAAAGAGTTTACACCTTACAACTGCAGTTGTTGATCAAACAGACTCCCAGTTGAATGGCCGCTTAACCCTCACCCCATCCCGCACTAAACAAGCCAGGGTCCCTGAACATGAGCCCAGCAAGTGAGCCAGGGTTGCCCCGCACGGGAGCTTGTTTCTTAGTTCACAATTCAATATCGAGCGTTGGGGTTTCCAACTACAGGGCTCGCTTCTGGAACACGAGCCAGGTAACACAAGTAGTGTAGCAAAGCTACGCAATCACGGGATCACCAAAACAATGCAATGACATGACATTTAATTTGCGTACCGTTAATGGAAAGTAAACATGACATGGTATTTGTGCAACATGCTAAATGTCGGAATTAGCTTCATTGTCAAGCTAATTCCCCAATTTGCGCCTAGGCGAGTATCATTTCGTCGCCTAGTCTCTTTTACGCCTACAACAAGAAAATGGCCTAAAACATGGCCTAAACCCTAAGTGGCAAGTTTCACTTGCCTAGCACCGGGGATTGACGATCACTTCGTCACACGGTTGCTATCTACGGGGGAAATCGTTGTTTAGGGGGGGGAAACAAACACCAAACACATGATATTAATTAGGGTTTTCATAAAATTATAAATAAGTTATGAAAACAACGGTAGAATGATTTCTTACCGAGAGAAGGCGGAAGAAACACTCCGGGGAACCCTAGGATCAGATCTGGAAAAGATTGGAGAAGTTTGGGGAAACTAGGGTTTTGGAGGATGTGGGGATTTTGATGGGTTTTGATGGAGATTTTAGGGAAGATGAGAGGTGGAATGAGTGAATGGATGGATTGGATGATGGATTTAGGGCTTGGAGTGAAGGATTGAAGCTTGGAGGAAGATGGGGGCTCAATGGGGGAGAAACTAGGGCTTTAGTTCGTGTTGGAGGATGAAGAAACGTTTGGGTTGGGTATTTATAGGTTGAGCTAGCGGCTGCCCAGAAATTAGGGTTTTAACACTGGTTAGTCGGTCAAAGAGCAACCACTGACCGACCAGTTTGGCAACTAGTCGGTCGGTCGACCAACGCAGACCGACTAAGTGCAAACAGTAACTCCTGAACGAAAATAGGATTCTAGAGTTAGTCGGTCCATGAACAAGTACTGACCGACTAGTTTAGCATCTAGTCGGTCGATGAACATTCTTAGACCGACTAAGAGTAAACAGTAGCTGATACAAAAATAATTTGATGAGTTAGTCGGTTCAAGAAACATTGCTGACCGACTAGTTTGCAACCTAGTCGGTCAACCAACGTTCTTAGACCGACTAACGATAAACAGTAGCTCCTGAGAGATTTAGAAAGCTAACTAGTCGGTCCAAGAAGGATTGCCGACCGACTGGATCATCATCTAGTCGGTCGGTGGACCTTCTTACACCGGCTAATGAGCACAGAAAAGTACCGATACGGAGCGTGAGGCCCCGGTATCGATTCCTAAGACTCCTAGGCTTGATCTAACAGTTAGATATGACCGTTATGAAGTCCGTCACGAGTGACATACTTCGAAATCGACAATCCTAAGGAAGAAGTGAGAAAATACGACGAATTGATCGAAAATGAAAACTACGGAGACGAAAACCACACAAGAGGAGAAAATCCACCAAAACATATATTATATTATATTATATTAAAATCCAGATTCATGAAAAGCAGTCGTTACATCATCAAAGAAGAGGCAGTCCGCTTCATGCCCTTTATCATCTGCTGCTCCACCTGTTGATCTGGACCTATTTCTGATACCTCTCTTGTCGAGCTAGACAAGAAGGTATTTGGATTATATGAGCTTTTCAGCCTATCATTCCAGAATCTGGGCATACCTTTTCCTGCCCACCTCCAGTCATACATTCCGCCTGTTGCTGCTTAGCACACTCAGCCGGCTACTGGTTCTAATGACGGTCAGGCCCTCTTGCTGACGTCACCCAACCTCATCCTCCTATCATCACTGAGATTCCAGTTACTTCTGATGTTGCTGCTTCTGAGCCTGCTGCTTCTCAGGCTCCTCAGAGTGTTTCTGATGCTGATGTTGTCGCCATGACGTCTGATAATCCGGAGACCCATGACTTCCAGATTGAGAGGAGTGTTCCTGAGGATTCCTCTGACATCGCTCACCTGGATTGATGCTGCTCACCCTAGGACTTCCTTTGTTAGGGTTAGAGTGTCTTAGATATTTTTTTGTTGAGATGATGGATGGATTTTGAATGTGTGATCCTTGTATGGATGGTTGGCATATTATTTTCCTTTATGTATTTTTTTGGTATAGTTATATTTATGGTTAGATGGTTGTATATGTTGGTCATATACTTTTGTGTACGTGGAGTTGGTATCTTTTTGTATTCTCCATGTATCTTTCTCATACATACACAAACACACATATGGATTTCCTTTGGCTCTTTTTTCTCTGATGTGATCTCTTTTGTATAAGTTGTGCAATTTTGTCTCTCTCTGTGCTCTTTACTATATATGTTGTGTGGTGAGACACCTTGCATGATTAATGTTGATATTGGACTTCTATTCATTTAGTCAACTAAGTTTTCTAGTTTTTTGATGCGATTTGATATGTATGTGTGTGATACACCTTTTTGTTTTCTTGAGTTATTTTTGGTATCACAGTAAATACATATCACATTCTTTGAACTCCTATGATTGTTTTAGTTGTATTTAGCATTATTGTTGTTGTTTCTCTACTCCCTCTTTTTGGATAATGCCATAGGGGGAGATAAATAAACAAATCATAATTTTGTGCTAATTATGAGCTAAACTTGAATCTAAGATTGAAGTTGTCTTAAATTCAGGGGGAGTAAGATATAATGAATTTGGATTCAAAAACCCTAAATTCTAATACTTGAATTCATTTCATTCATGTATATCATACTAATACGTTAATTTGATCTCTAGATGCCCATATATTTATTGACTAACTTGATTGGCATCTATGTAAGAGGAGTAAGTATTTTTAAGCACAATTATTTATCTTTTTGTTTATGTTTATTTGTCATCACCAAAAGGGGGAGAACATTGAGTATTGGACTTCTCCCTACTTGGTGTTGATGATGAGCAAACATAAATACTTGTGACTAATCCCCTACTTGCAGTATATTCATTGCCTAAGCCTGTCATGAAGATCAATTAGCAATGGATGTCACTCAAGGATCAATCAATGCTCGTAAAGTTTGATTGGATGATCAAAGATGAAGATAGAAGCTTTAAGAAGACTTCAAGATCATTCAATAGAAAGAAGAGAGGCAAAAGCAAATGTAATCTTTTTTATTCTCTTTTTCTTTAGCATTAGTATGTAGCTTAGAAGTAGAATTAAGTTGGAGCACACACACCTTCCATTCTATCCTAAGAAAGCATTAGAACTCATTTCATAGGTATCCATTTCAAATTCTCAAGCATTTGCATTTTGGACTTTCAACAGGCGATCGATGAACGAAATACATGTGACTGTCCCCTTACAGGTGCCTGACATTTGTTCTCCAATCGTCTGTTATGCACATACTTCTTAACTTGAATTTTGAGCTTTCTGTTCTTATCTTTCATCAGGCGACTCTTGTACAAAGTACATGCGCCTGTCCAGTTACAGACGCCTGTGACTTGTAAGTCAGTCGCATGTCTCCTATTGCCCAGAATCCCTAAGTTTTGACAACTTTTGCACTTGAATCTGCATGCGATGTAAGAAGGATTTATAGGCGCCTGCCCATGGCACAGTCGCCTGTATATGCCTCAACAATCGCCTGTCCCAGCTTGACAAACTTCCCAAGTTTTGACAACTTTCGCACTTGCACCTGTAGGCGATGTAAGAAGGATTTACAGGTGCCTGCCTATGGCACAGTCGCATGTATATGCTTCTACAGTCGCATGTCCTGTCTTCCCAAAATTCCTGAGTTTTCACCACTTACGCACTTAGAAATTCAGTCGCTTGTAGAAGGTTTCTCAGTCGCCTGTTAGTTTACGGGCCCATGTCCGACCTTCATTAGTCGACTGTCCTACGTGAAAAGTTAACGTTTGAACTCTCACCTACCCTCTGACACAGTGCAACAGGCGACTGTGAGTTCTTCACCAGTCGACTGTTTGGCGCGTATTTTCTATCAGTTGGCTTTTTCCACACGGATTTCAAAGGGGGTTTTGGGTGTTTTGGTAGGGGGTTTTAGAGAACCTATAAGAGGGTCTCTTACTGTTCCATTGAGGAACTCTTAGACAATCTTGCATTCATTCCTAAGCTCAATCTCTCAAGCTCTCTCTTCCTCAACTCTCAAGCCCTAGAAATCTCAACTTTAATCTTCTCTTCCCACTTAAACCAAATCTGAGCTTCAAGCTTTGGTGAAGACAAGTACAATGGCTTTCTCTTATCTTGGAAGAGACATTCTCACACACACACTTGCTCCTTCAAGTTCTACTTCAAGGCATCAGTGTGTGTAAGTGTTTACATTTCGAATTTCATTATCTCGTATTTCTATTATACTCTCGGTTTGGAAGAGTGGGTTTGCTTGTGTAATGCCCTACAAGCTACTGCACAAGTACAAGAGGGGGGGGTGAATAGTACTTTAAAAATAACAAGGAGTATAATTCCAAATTATAGTGCAAACAACTACCAAATCAATTTGCGGAAGCTTAAATTGAATGACAACAACAAAATTAACAATGCTAACAAAAGATGTTAATGGGTTCGGATCCACCCAAGTCTCCCCGACTTGTTCCCGGTGATCCTATGTCCCAACCACCCGGATCCCCTCTGGATACTTAGGTTAGAAACCCTAACCTAAGATTTCCACTATGAATATCTTGTGAAAAACCTTCACAAGATCAAATCATACAACAATGGAAATAGTGAATCCCACAACCCAGGATCACAACCTTCTCTCACACCCGAGAGAATCAACAAGCAATATAAATGAGTTTATATTGAAATAAGCAAACTTACCACAAAATCCTATACCTTGAGTTTTTCTTACCAAATAGGTGAAAGGAAGGATTTGAGGAAGATGAAGTCACCAAGACCTAGCACCAAGGAAATGACCAGCAATAGGTGCCTAGGGATGATTTGGAGACTTGATTCAAGCTAGAGCTTGAAGGGCTCACCAAGAACAAGCTTCTCTCAAGATGGATTCTAGATCTAGAATGTGAGAGAGAATGGGTTTCTTGTGAGGAAGAGAGCTTTAGAAATGAGTGAGAATGGCTATCTCTTTCTATCTCAATGAATCTCTTAATGGCAGCTCTAACCTAGATAGAAATGACCTAGGTTCGTATTTATAGGGTCCCATAAAAAACAAGTTAGGTCAATTTCCAACGGATAGAAATCTGGGGCAATTAGTCGGTCAAAGAACAATCACTGACCGACTAGTTCATCAACTAGTCGGTCAGTCAAACAGCATGGACCGACTAAGTGAGGAACAGAGAAAAGATAGAATTTCAGACCTAGAAATCTAGTCGGTCCAAGAAGACTTTCTGACCGACTAGTTTCACAACTAGTCGGTCAGTCAATGAACGTAGACCGACTAAGAGGCAAAATGAAATAGTCTGAATACAAATTGACTTAGTCGGTCCAAGAACAAAAGTTGACCGACTAGATTGTCAACTAGTTGGTCACCAAACATTCTTAGACCGACTAACGATAAACAGTAGCTTAGGAGAAATTTAGAATGAACAGTAAGTCACAACTAGTCGGTCAAAGAAGCATCACTGACAGACTAGTTCACAAACTAGTCAGTCGGTGAGTCAACGTAGACCGACTAACTGTAAACAGTAAAGTCCAAGAAATTAAGGAATCAAACTAGTCGGTCCAAGAAGAGTTGCTGACCGACTAGATCACCATCTAGTCAGTCAGTACTTCTTCTTGTACCAACTAACATGCACAAACAAGTCCGAATCGAAGCGCGACGCTTCGAGGAAGTTAGAATGAACTTGTACTAAGATCCTAGAGCTACGATATGAGCGTTATGAAGTTAGAATCATAAGATATACTCAAGGCTTAACATTCTATATATCGAAGCTAAAAGACTATAAATAAAACCTTAATAAACGGTCTTCGAGAGCTTCGATTGATTCTTCATAACTTCCAAAATGGCGCAAGAGCTTCAACGAAGATTTAGGCATGAATACGAGCTTTGAGAAGTGTTGAGATGTCGCTTTGAAGGTTCTCGTGAATTTGGCGACGATCTCCAATACTGCGCTCACAAATTGTTAGTTCATGGATTATTTATGTTTGCTCATCATCAAAACCAAATCCGGGGAGTCCAATATTCAACAGCTTGATCCCAAGTTGTGGGAGTCAAGGATATCAATTGTACATCGATTACACTTGTATGATTGCTACAAGTTGGTTTAAAGGAAATCTCAAGTTAGAGTTCTAACTTAAGTATCCGGATGTATCCGGATGGAAGGGACGTAGGATTACCGGGAACAAGTCGGGATTGGACTTGGGTAATTCAAACCCTTGAAACATCTCTTTGTTAGTTTGTTTCATTTTGTGTTAATTTATAATTCCGCATTTATTGTTGGTTAGTGATTTAAATTGGTATAACTATCGTTTAAATTTAATAAACATTATTCAACCCACCTTCTAGTCTTTTTCTCATAGCCAGGGTCCTTACAAGAGGAGCTCATGTAATTTGAAAGAAATGAAGTTTATGAGCTCGTCCCTCTTCCAAATGGTCACCAAGTCATTGGGACCAAATGGATATTTAAGAACAAGCAGGATGAGAACGAGGTCATCACAAGGAACAAAGCAAGGTTAGTAGCTCAAGGCTACCGTCAAGAGGAAGAATTTGAGATGAGCCACATGGGTGAGCTCAACTCCTTTCTAAGTCTTCAAATTTTGCAAATGAAAGATGTGATTTTCATACACCAAACCAAGTACACCAGAAGCTTATCAAGCGATTCGGGATGGAATTGTCGTCAAGCAAAAGGACTCACATGAGTGCGACCACCCATATACACAACGATGAAAACAGGAAAGATGTACACATTCGTCTCTATCGAGGTATGATCGGTAGCTTACTTTATTTAACTACTAGTTGGCCCGATATCATGTTTTCAGTATGTCTTTGTGCTAGATATCAAGCTAGACCTAAGTAATCACACTTGATTGTGGTCAAACAAATTTTTCTTTCCCTAAATCAAATACTAGATTATGGGTTACTTTACCCTAAATCTAGCACATATGAGCTAGTCTCATAAAGTGATGCTGATTTTACAGGATGCAAATCCGACAGGAAAGTACAAGTGGCACTTGCTATTTTCTAGGAAATTCACTTGTCTCTTGGTTTTCCAAGATGCAAAACTATGTATCTTTGTCCATGACCAAAGCGAAATATATTGCCACAGGTCTTGCATATGCATAAGTCCTTTGGATGTGACACACACTCAAAGACTATGGTGTCAATTGTGATACTTGCCCTATCATGGTTGATACCCAAAGTGCAATATGTCTTTTCAAAAATCCAGTACATCACTCCTGTACCATACACATAGATGTGAGACACCATTTCATTAATGATCATGTAGCTAAAAAGGACATAATCTTATAGTACATTGAAACCCAATGCCGACATCTTCACTAAACCTCTAAAAGAAGATTTATTTATGAGGTTACGTGGAGAATTAGGGATTATGAGTGAATCCGAGATTTAGGATCTTATTTATATATGTTATAACCTATTTTGAGCTCATTTGATCTTTTCTATATCTCATTTTGTATATGTCATATTTTCACATTTGTTTTCAATGAGATTTATTGGAGATTTTAATGATTGGAATAATAGGCTTGATATGCATGTTAATCTATATGTTTATGATGATGATTTGATGTTATTAGAGTAGTTAGAGTATATGTCTAAAGGTGAGAAGTCTCAAATCCTTGATTCTAACTCAATTCTGGATTTCAGAAGCAGAACAGTCGACTGCCATTTCTTCTACAGCTGCCCAATCTCCAGTTTTTAACCTTTATAAATCTTATTCATGACAGACGACTGATGGTCATTTTTCAGTCGAGTGGTCATCCGACAGGCAACTGTATTTTTTTCATCAGGCACCTGCCAAATTGTCATTAATTTTCCCGAGAGATGGCTCAAAATTTCTTCTAAATTTTACTGTTCAGCAGGCACCTGTAAGTCATTTCACATGCACCTGTCCAAATCCAAGCGACTGTATTTTCTTCTATAGGTGACTACACGATGTGCATCAGTCGCATGTCTGCCGAGTTTGGCGGTTCGTAGCCCACGATCTGAGCCGTTATTTTTGATCCAACGGCTCAGATCACTTCATCATCTCCCTATAACTGTCAATTGGCTCTCTCCTCTCTCTTCAAGCGATTTAAAAGAGCTATTCTTGCTCATTTCGAAAACGAGAGCCCTGATCCTCTTTCCTCCGTCGATACGAACTTTCTAGCCGTCGGTTCCTCCATTCCAGCCACTCCGTCGTCGAGCCCCTCTCCTCCTCCTCCTTCGACATCGTTTTGGTATATCTTTCTCTCATCTCATTAAATCATGCCCTAAATTTGCTATTTCTGTCAATTCCTACTCGGGGTACTTCTTATTAGTTTTAATGGCCCCTAAAACTGCAACTTCTTGGTTCAAACCTTTGAATAAGCCTAGAGTTCCTTCGCCTAGAGCTTCTCCGTCCAAACCCAGCTCCCAGAGTGATCAGTCATCTCCCTCTGAATTTTTGGGGATATCCATGTCTGATCCTCTTCCCTTTGAGCTCTTTGGGTCTGAGTCTGAGCGTTCACCTGTAGCTCATGCTGACTCCTATATCTCAAGCCTGTCAGCTCCTTCTCCTGATCCTCTCCTCATTCAGTTGGATGAGAGAGTGACACTTTTGGATCTGAAAGTCTCTGGGTTGGACCAGAAGATCTCATTTCTACTTGAGCGTTTCTACAAATCATTTCAGCATCACGGCTTTGCTGTTCCAGCCTCTCTACAAGCTTTGTTTCCTCCTTCTAAGGATATTCCACCCACTGCTGCTGCATCTGGTGACACTCAGGCCCCTTCTGCTGAGGTTATCCAGCCTCTTCCTGCTGCTGTTCAGCTCTCATAGCATGTTGCTTCTATGCTTACTGGTCAGCCTTTTGTGGACATCCCTGCTGCTGGCATTTCATCATCATCAAAGAGGAAAACTCTTGTGTTCCCCCAATGTCATTCAGATCGACTGATGTTCCGTCGTTCTGATCGACCTTCGGATCCCACCGTCATCTAGATTGACTGAAGTAGCTCCTAGACATCTCACCCTAGGACTTCTTTTTGTTAGGGTTTGTATGTCTGTTTATGGATGCGTGTATCATGTTTTGATTGTTAGTGTAACGACTGGTTTTTCATGTATGGATTTTATTATATATATAATATTAATTGTTGCTTTCCCTTCTTTGTGATTTCCATTTCCGTCTCCGTAGTTTTCATTTTCGTTCGTTTCGTCGTGATTCTCTATATTCTTCCGTCGGTCGGTGTGTTTGAAGTAAGTCATTCGTGACGGGCTTCATAACGTCAATATCTTAGAGTTAGAACGAGCCTAGGAGACTTAGGAAACCATCTCAGAGCTTCGCGCTCCATTTCAGAACTTTTGGTGCTCATTAGCCGGTATAAGAAGGGGCACCGACCGACTAGATGACGATCCAGTCGGTCGGAAACCTTCTTGAACCGACTAGTGGGCTTTGTTAAATGTTCAGGAGTTACTGTTTGTTGTTAGTCGGTCTAAGAACGTTGGTTGACCGACTAGGTTGCAAACTAGTTGGTCGGCAATGCTTCTTTAACCGACTAACTCATTAACTATTATTGACACTAGTTACTGTTTACTCTTAATCGGTCTAAGAACGTTCATCGACCGACTAGATGTCGAACTAGTCGGTCAGTAGTTGTTCTTTGACCGACTAAATCTAAATCCAAATTTTCGTCTGGGTTACTGTTTACACTTAGTCGGTCTGCGTTGGTCAACCGACCGACTAGTTCCCAAACTAGTCGGTCAGTGGTTGCTCTTTGACCGACTAAACAGTACAGGAAACCCTAGTTTTGCCCTAGCCACCACCAAACTCTATAAATACCCCTCCAAACGTTTTCTTCTTCTTCCTCATGACCTAAAACCCTAGTTTCTCCCCCATTGAGCCCCCATCTTCCCCAAATCCTCAAACCTTCATTCCAAGCTCATCCTCCATCATCCAAACCCTCCCTTGTCACAACCCATCTCTCATCTTCCTCAAACCTTCATCAAACCCCCAAAATCCACATTCAACCCTATTTCTCCAGATTTTTCCCTCATTTCCAGATCTGAGCCGGATCGTTCTTCTGTTGCCGTGGTTGCTCGGCATCGCTCCTCCGCCTCTTCACGGTAATACTCGATTCCTTTAGTTTTAGCATAACCCACATTGACATTGTGAAACCCTAATAAAATGGATTATTAGAAAGTTAGGATCCTAATAAGAAATCGATTTGGAATCATTGTGCTAATAATTGTTTTGCCATAACAGCGATCTATTCCGTAGTTAGCTTGTGTGACGATCTTCATTGCTCGTCAACCCCGGTATCAGGCAAGTGAAACTTGCATCTCTTGATTTGGGCCATGTCTTAGGCCATTACCTTGCTTTAGCGTAAAAGAGACTAGACGGTGAAAGGATAGCCGTCTGGACGCCATTGACCTAGCTTGACAACGAAGCTTGGTCAGTCACCTTCATCATGCTTATATGTCACGTTTAATTTCAATTAACGGTACGCGAATATCTGCTCATGTCATTGCATAGTGATTATTCATCGTGATTGCGTAGCGCACGCTACAATATTATATTCTTGGCTCGTGTTCCAGAAGCGAGCCATGTAGTTGGAAACCCCAACGCTCGGATACCGGCTAGGTGCACCCCTATGCCAAATACACTTCCTGGCTCGTGATCCAGAAGCGAGCTCAGTTAGTTGGAAACCCCAACGCTCGACACATATGGGTGGGGTAAGAGATATGCGGTCACCTGAGCCCCGAGTTGGCCTGATCCGCCACTCCGGCCAGCAGGCGAAATCTCTAGTGCATAAGTGATAATCGTGATAAGTGATTCATGAGTTAGTGATTTGGTGGCTTTTGCTACATCGTGCATGCTTGTCTCTTCCTTTAAACTGTTGCATCATACTTAACTGCCATGTCATTGCTTAAAAATTATAAGTGCTAGGTTGTTAGTTACTTTCAGTTCCTTGCTCAAGTCTTTCAGACTTGCTGACATGTGCCCCTTTCTCTTTTGGGTGTCACATGTTAGACCCTGAGCCAGAGTTACTCGCTGAGGGTGAGGTGTTTGCGGACGCCGAGCTCGAGCCCGTGTTGGACGAGGACTTCGTAGACACTGGAGATCAGTCTTAGTGTCTATGTCTGGTTTTTGTTAGATTGTTTAGGTTGTCGGTGCGTGGAACCTAGTTTGATACTCTGTTAGGTTTGTGCTTTGTTTGGCCTTGTTCTGGGCCTTTAGACTCTTTCTTGCTAGCCTGGTTGCTTTTTCTGTGATGTTAAATATTTTGTGGACAAACTTTGGGATTGGTATTTCATATCCGTCTCATTTTATTATTATTATTGTTGTTGTTCCGTTTGCGTTTACAGGGACCTGCTTTTTACTAAATTGACGCTTATCAGGCGTGCAGCTTCACAGCTCCACGCTTGAGCGGACCTTCTCACGTCTCGCCTCCATTTTAGGGAAGCGGGGCGTGACAGTTAGTGATAGTGCTTGTAGCACTTTTATAGATGTTGGTCACTTTATATCTTTTGGAAGTATGTGGAGTTGGTTATTATTTTGTTGTACTCCATGTATTCCTCTTTTGATATATTTATATGATCTCTCATTTGTCACGTTGGACTCTCTTATGTGTATATGTTGTGTAATTTTGTCTCTCTTTATGCTCTTTTATATCTATATGTTGTGTGGTTAGACACCTTGCATGATTAATGTTGATATTGGACTTCTATTCCTTTAGTCGACTAAGTCTTCTAGTTTTTGATGCGCTTTGATATGTATGTGTGTGATACACCTTCATGTTTTCTTGATTTACTTTTGGTATCACATTAAATACGTATCACATTCTTTGAACTCCCATGATTGTTTTAGTTTTAGTTAGCACTATTGTTGTTTCCCTACTCCCTCTTTTTGGATAATGACATGGAGGGAGAGAAATAAACAAATCATAATTTTGTGCTAATTATGAGCTAAACTTGAATCTAAGATTGAAGTTGCCTTAGATTCAGGGGGAGTAAGATATAATGAATTTGGATTCAAATTCCAAAATTCTAATACTTGAATTCATTTCATCATGTATATCATACTAATACGTTATATTTATTGACGCATTATATTCATTGACTAACTTGATTGGCATCTATGTAGGGGGAGTAAGTATGTTTAAGCACAATTATTTATCTTTTTGTTTATGTTTGTTTGTCATCACCAAAAAGGGAGAGAATGTTAAGTATTGGACTTCTCCCTACTTAGTTTTGATGATGATCAAACATAAATACGTGTGACTAATCTCCTACTTGCAGTTAATCCATTGTCTAAGCATGTCATGAAGATCAATTAGCAATGGATGTCACTCAAGGATCAATCAAAGCTCGTAAATTCGATTGGATGATCATAGATGTAGATAAAAGCTTCAAGAAGACTTCAAGATCATTCAATAGAAAGAAGAGAGGCAAAAACAAATGTAATCTTTTTATTCTCTTTTCTTTCTCATTAGTATGTAGCTTAGAAGTAGAATTATATTAGAGCGCACGCGCACACACATTCCATTCTATCCTAGGAAAGCATTAGAACTCATTTCCTAGGCCTCCATTTCATAATTCTCAAGCATGTGCATTTTGGACTTTCAACAGGCGACTGCTGAACGAAATACAGGCGCATGTCCCCTTACAGGCGCCTGATATTTGTTCTCTAGTCGTCTGTTATGCACATACTTCTTAACTTGAATTTTAGGCTTTTTATTCTTATCTTTCATCTGGCGACTGATGTACACAGTACCTGCACCTGTCTAGTGTCAGGCACATTGTGATTTTTCAGTCAGTCGCCTGTCTTCCCTTGCCCAGAATCCCCTAGTTTTGACAACTTTCGCGCTTGCACCTGTATGCGATGTAAGAAGGATTTATAGGCGCCTGCCTATGGCACAATCGCATGTATATGCCTCTACAGTCTCCTATCCCAGCTTGTCAAACTTTCCTAGTTTTGATAACTTTCGCACTTGCCCCTGTAGGCGATGTAAGAAGGATTTACAGGCGCCTGCCTGCCCATGGCATAGTTGCATGTATATGCTTCTACAGTCCCATGTCCTGTCTTTCCAAAATTCCTGAGTTTTCACCACTTATGCACTGAGGAATTTAGTCGCATGAAGAAGGTTTCTCAGTTGCATGTTGCCACGCCCCGCTTCCCAAAAAGGTCCGAGGCGAAGCGTGACTAAGGCCCGCTTAGGCCAGGGCTAAGAGCCCAGACCCAATAAGCGTCTGTGATATTCCAAACGAAGGAAACAGGTCCCTACAAGTTAGTACGGAAACAACAAAGTACTGAAAAGAGATATCATTTCATTTTATTCCAAATAAAACATCCAAAAGTACTGAGAGTCTAAAACGCCCGAAGGCTACAACTGCAGAAAAGAAAACTACTGGTGCAAGCACCCAACCTAGACAAGAAAACAACAGGTGCTACCCACCCAATCTAAACTGGAACAGAAATCTGGATCAGCAACTAGAGGCCTCTAACTCTGGTCCTCCTCCGGATCGTACTCCGGATCAACGTCCTCCGGCACTCCGTCAGCTGGCAAGTCCGCCTCGTCGACGTACTCTGGCTCAACACCTGACGTACAGCACCAAAAGAAAGAACTGTACGTCAGGTCAGGTCTACAAAAAGGGTTAGACCAAACTACAAGTGTATCAACTTTTAGACAACGTTTTACTGGTTGATTAGCATGCTGGGGTTATAACTGAGTAACAAACAGAAGTAACGCAGCAGGAAAGTAAAGCGCAACAAGTAATAGTTGTAGCGTGTGCTACCAACTACGGGACTAACCTACAGGTGTTAAGACAAGACGAGACGTGACAGAAACAAGGCAGGACAAGACAAGTGAGAAACGAAAGGGTTCACGCCTTACGGTTCGAGGGGGATCAAACCCGCTTGCCGTGCGCACGCTCAACCCAACCCCAAACCCCAAGACAAGACAAGACATGACACCAGTACAAGGGATCACTCGCTCTAGCTTGGCGAGTGACCTATTGCCCGCAGGCTGAGAATCAGTACAAGGGATCACTCTCTCTAGCTTGGAGAGTGCCCTATTGCCCTCGGGCTGTGTATCAGTATAAGGGATCACTCTCTCTAACTTGGAGAGTGCCCTATTGCCCGCAGGCTGTGAATCAGTACAAGGGATCACTCGGAGAGTGCCCTATTGCCCAGCGGTCTGTGCAAGACGGGACGTGACGTGACAAGACAGGAAGGGTTATTCTAGGGTGTCCACACACACGCACACACATGATAGCCCTACAGCATCAAAGTTGTTGTTGTCAGGCTCAGACTTCGTCGTCAAGTCAGAGCCGTCAGGAGTCGTCCCGGACGCTATCATTTCACGTCCGGTTCTATTTGTTCACAGTTAACAATTCTAACCAACTAGGGCCTAAGCACGGCCAAAAGTGCAAGTGGATACACTTGCCTGCGATGGCGAGTGTATCGTCCTCTCGAAGCGTCTCGTCCAAGTGTCTCGTCCGCGGAAGTCCGTCTGAAATATTGCCACGGCGACGATGTCAAGTCTCAAATTCATCAAATCCTATTAGGTTTCGTTTCTAGTTTTTCGGGACAATCCTATTCGTCAATAGTCACTTTTTGATGTTTCAGCCTAATCGACGATCTATCCTATGTGCACAGTCAACAAAGTCCGTTCGTCGATTTTCTATGTTCGTACAACGTTTTACAGGTGCTGGAAAATAAATTTAGTTCAAGTTGACGGTTTTAGTTTAGGGTTCAGTCAGCTATTGTGGGGGTTTCTACGAGTTTCGGGGAACCAACCTGAACCGGAGTTTGTTGTAGATTGGATGTCGGGTCTGATCGGAGAATTCCTCAGCTTCAGATCTGGTCCTCGTACGATTCCCCAACAGTTTGAACTTGCGACGAAGGCCTACGACGTGTCGCAACGTCGTAGACGGCAAATCCGCGAAGTAGCACGTCCAAGTGGGGCCCACAGCAGTGCTAGGGGTCCAAGGGGGACCCACAACACCTCTGGAGAACTTGGGGGCCCACCACAGGAGTTGGTGTGGGAGAAACCAACTTGCGACGAACGGCCGTCGGTCGTGCACTGCCGGTGCGGAGAGTTCTCTCGGTCAGACCGAGAGGAGCTCTCGGTCGGGCGCTGATGCAGCGCAGCAGGGGCGTTGCAAGGCGGGCGCTTCGGTCGCAGCGGGTCGGTGCGGAGATTTTCGTCGGTCGGGCGCTTGGGCGAGGCTTGCAGCTGAGCGGGGTGCGGAGCGCTTGTGGGTGCGGAGCGGGCCTTCGGTCAGACCGACGGGGCGGGTCGGTCGGGCGCTTGGCGATGCGGAGCGGTGCAGAGCGGGCTGTTCTCTCGGTCAGACCGAGAGATGGCCTCGGTCAGAGCGGGGCGACAGCGGGGGGGCTTGCAGCGGAGCGCTGCGAGCGGTGATGCGGGGAGCGGCTCCGGTCGTGCACTAGGATGTGCGGGGGTGAGCTCCGGTCGTGCACTGGGCGATCGTCGCAACGTTGCGACGAAGCTTTGGGAGAGGAAACGGCGGCTAGGGTTTTGTGTAATGCCGAAATAACTTAGCCTAGTGCTAATATAAATAGGTTAGAGCTAGGGTTAGGGTTAGGGTTTAGAAAAACGTAATTAAAATAATTAAAAATAATTAATTTAGTATAAAATTACTCTCCTCTCCCTCACGCAAGATGGGTGCGGCCAAAAATTCTGAAATTTGGTCTAAAAATTCTTTAATACGTTATTATAATGTAGGAATTTTATTGTAATTAAAACTCTTATAAAAATAGGTTTTAAAATTATTTAAAACTTTCAAAAAAATGGAAAATAGGTCAAATTAAGTCCAAAAATTGTAAAATAATTATGGAGTGTTCGGGACGACTAAAGAAAGAGAGTGGAGAAGACAGATCTAAATTTCGATGTCAAGAGACGAAACTAAAATTCGAAACGTCTCGCGTCAAAACAGAAAGTCGCGACGTCACGTCAAATAAGATAGTATCGCTGAAGAACGACTCGAGATATGTCGTTACAAAGTTGTTCCACAATCTAATACTTCCAGAGACGATCACATCAATATATCACACAATAATGTTCAAAATCAAATAAAGTCAAAAATAAACACGTGCACAATCAAGAGCACGTGCACAAAGAAAGTACGATCGGAAACCGACCGTTACATCCTCCCCAACTTAGAAATGATTCCGTCCTCGGAATCAACATCAAGCATTGCTGGGAAAAAGATGCGGGAAGCGCTCTCTCATATCATCCTCACGCTCCCAGGTGGACTCTCCAGGCGATCCGTGACGCCACATCACTCTCACCAGGTCGACTATCTTATTCCTCAACTGCTTCTGTCGACGGTCCAAGATCTGCACAGGCTGCTGGTCATATGTCAGGTCCGGTCGAACCGTAATCTCCGAGAAATCGACCGTGTGTGACGGATCACTGACGTACCGACGTAGCTGAGATACGTGGAATACGTCGTGAACACCCTCCAAAGATGGTGGCAGAGCAAGGCGGTAGGCCACTGCTCCCACATGCTCAAGCACATCAAATGGCCCAATAAACCTCGGACTCAGCTTTCCCTTCTTCCCAAAACGAATAACTCCGCGGTTCGGAGAAATCTTCAGGAAGACGTGATCTCCAGGCTGGAACTCCAAAGGTCTCCTCTTGGCATCTGCCCAATGCTTGAAGCGATCATGCGCAACTCTGAGCTTCTCCCTGATGTCTCTCACGACATCCACAGCTTCAACTATCATCTCCGGACCCAATAGTTCCCGATCTCCGATGTCATCCCAGCTCAGTGGCGATCGACATTTCCTTCCATATAAGGCAGCAAACGGCGCCATGCCAATGCTCGCCTGGTAGCTGTTGTTATATGAAAACTCCACCAAGTGAAGATGGTCCTCCCATGATCCCTTCAAATCGAGCGTACAAGCTCGCAACATATCCTCCAGAATCTGAATAGTCCTCTCGGACTGGCCATCAGTCTGCGGGTGGTACGCCGTGCTGAAACTCAGACTCGTACCCAAATGCTCCTGCAGACTTCTCCAGAACTGAGATGTGAACCTCGTGTCTCAGTCAGACACAATGCTCACGGGGACTCCATGTAAGCGTACAATCTCCTGCACGTACCCGGTCTACGTCACGACTATTTCAAAGAGAAAATAAAAATAGAAGTAAAAGTAGAACGGAACTTTACCTCCAGATATTTCCTCGCCAAAGCTTCCGTAGACTGGCCCACTCGGAAAGGGATAAAGTGCGCAGACTTGGTCAACCGATCCACGATCACCCAAACTGCGTCGTTCTGCCTCGAGGTCCGAGGTAAACCAGTCACGGAGTCCATCGTAATATGTTGCCATTTCCACTTCGGAATGGGAAGCGGTTGCAGCAACCCAGCAGTACGATGGTGCTCAGCCTTCACCTGTTGGCATATCAAACACTTGGCAACGCTCCGTGCCACACTCCTCTTCATGCCAATCCACCAATAATTTAGACGGAGGTCCTTATACATCTTGGTGCCTCCAGGATGTATAGAATATGGCGAGCTATGAGCCTCACTCAATAGCTCCTCGCGAACATCACCTGCAGGTACACAGAGTCTACTGCCGTACCGCAGCGAACCATCCTCAAGAATCACGAACTCCGTCCGTAGTCCAGCTTCGACCTGCCTCCTGATCCTCTGCAGCTTCGGATCTCCTGCCTGTGCTGCCTTGATCCGATCCACGATCGTGGACTGAATCTGCAAATTCATGAACGAACGAACCACACCAGGTAGGACAACCTCCAAATCCATCTCCCTCAGCTCCTGCTGAATCCTCCAGTCGGCTGCAAGCATCATCGCAGTAGGAAGTCTACTCAAGGCATCCGGCACTACGTTCACCTTTCCCGGATGATACTGCAAATCAATCTCGTAGTCAGCCATGAGCTCTAACCATCGCCTCTGACGCATGTTGAGCTCCTTCTGCGTAAAGATGTACTTCAAGCTCTTGTGATCGGTGAAAATCTTCACACTCTCACCTAGCAAGAAGTGCCTCCAAATCTTCAGTGCAAAAATCACTGCTGCCAACTCCAGATCGTGCGTCAGGTAATTCTTCTCATGGGTCCTCAACTGACAAGAAGCGTACGCGACCACGTGGCCATGCTGATGCAAGACGCATCCTAGGCCCTTCCCTGATGCATCACAATAAACTTCGAAGCCTCCGCTTCGATCCGGTACTGCCAACACCGGTGTCGTGGTCAATCTCGCCTTCAAGATGCTGAAGGCCTCCTCACAAGCATCTGACCAAATAAACTCCTTGTCCTTCCTCGTCAGCTTCGTCATCGGCTCTGCAATCTTCGAGAAATCTTTGATGAACCGCCGATAATAGACTGCTAAGCCAAGGAAGCTCCTGATGTCGGACGCTGACTGCGGAGTCGGCCAATCTTTGACTGCTCTAACCTTCTCCGGATCCACAGATATGCCATCACCGGACACCACGTGTCCCAGGAATGCGACTCTGTCCAGCCAGAACTCACACTTGCTATACTTGGCATAAAGCTTATGTCTCCTAAGCGTCTCCAGCACTGTCCTCAGATGACAGCTGTGCTCCTCCACAGACTTCGAGTAAATAAGAATGTCATCAATGAAGATAACGACAAACTTATCCAGGAAGTCATAGAATATTAAGTTCATCAAATTCATGAACACAGCTGGAGCATTGGTCACGCCAAACGGCATGACCACGAACTCATAATGTCCGTACTTCGTCCGGAAAGCCGTCTTCTGAACATCGTCCTTCTTTACCTTCAACTGATGGTATCCACTCCTCAAGTCCAACTTCGAGAAAACTCTCGAACCTCCAAGCTGGTGAAAGATATCGTCGATGCGCGGCAGCGGATACTTATTCTTTACGGTGACATCATTCAATCCTCGATAGTCCACGCACATCCTGCGGGACCCATCCTTCTTCTTCACAAGCAAAACAGGTGCACCCCATGGTGACACACTAGGGTGGATGAAACCCTTCTGCAGCAACTCATCCAACTGCTTCCGCAGCTCCTCGAGCTCAGCGGGGGCCATACGGTACGGCGCCTTCGATATCGGTTGTGCTCCCGGCATAAGATCAATGCCAAATTCTAGAGCTCTGTCGGGTGGCAAACCTGAGATATCCTCTGGGAAGACGTCGTCGAAGTCTCTGACGACTGCTGGTCGCTCGATCTCCATCTCCATCTGCATGGCTGTAACAATTGGCACCTCCAGCTTGGCCCGAAATCTGATGGGCCCAAGCGACTCATCTCTGCTGCGGAACTCGAACTCCGGATGACCTGGAATCCGGAACACCACCCTCTTACTGTGACAGTCGATCGAGGCGTGTACATCTCCCAACTAATCGATGCCAAGAACGACATCGAAATGTGGCAGATCGTGGACAATGAAATCTGCAAAGAGCTCGTGTCCACTGATCACTAAAGAAATCGATCGACATCCCAAATTTACCGTCACCACTCCGTTCCCTGTGGTAATGTCCCAACACTTAGGGAGTGTATGGGTGGGGATAGAGTGCTTTGTTACAAACCTCCGGGATATGATGCACATAGATGCACCGGAGTCGAACAAAGCCAAGGCTGGGTGAGAGGACACTAGAATGGTGCCTAAGATATAAGGGAACTACGGTCAAATCAAACTACTCTAACAAACAAGTCAAACAAGCAACACAAATAATAAGATCTAAACTATGAAATGAAAAACTAGGATCAAGAGTTACCTGCTATAACTCCATCCAGCTCCTCAGTCTCAACAGCAGTCATGGTATACGCCGGCCTCTGGGGCTGTGCTGCTCTCTGATACATCTGCCTCTGTGGCGGCAAAGGTGGTCCATGAGCAGCAGGTCCTCTCTGAACTGGAGCAGGCGCTCTCATCTGCAATGGGGCTGACGCTCCAACTACGGCATGACGAGCTCTCGGGCAATCCTTCGCAGCATGCGAAGCATCTCCACAAATTAAGCATAGTCCCATCCTCTTCCTGCAGGTGGCCTGAATATGTCCAGGCTTTCCGCAGAAGTGGCACGGGCCCTTGCCCTGAATCTGAACTGGTGCTCCAGGCCTCTTGAATGGTACTGTCTGAACTGGCCTCATCGTCGGCCTAGCAGGTGGCCGGTACTGCTCCATGGGACGCTTCCCCTTATCAGCTGGAGGGTCAGGCAGAAGAGCTATGAGCTCATGATTCTTCGCAGCATCAAGCACCTCCCTCATAGTTGAGAAACTCGTCGAAGACATCGAAGCCTGAATCTTCAGACGTAGTCCCTGACAAAAGCGATCAGCTCGCTTCTCCTCCTTCTTCACCATGTGCGGGGCAAAACGGGTCAACATCTCAAACTCAGCTTCATACTCCTCGACAGTCATACCTTCCTGCTTCAGGTCTATAAACTTGCTCAGCAGCTCCCTCCTAGCAGACTTGGTGAAGTACTTATCCTTGAACATAGACCTGAAGGTCTTCCATCCCACTGGCTTCTCAAGACGCCTCTCCTCGATGCGCCACCAATTCCTCGCATTCTCCGTCAGTTGCATCTTTGCTATCTCCACACGGGTATCATCAGGAATCTTCGCAGCAACTAACTTCTCCTCCGTGCTCTGGATCCACTCATCAGTAGCTAGGGGTCTCTCCTTCCCCGAAAATGTCCTTGGCTGGAGCTCGTTGAACTGCTTCACTCCTGGAGCAGCTCGAGGGGCAGGTGGTGGTGGTGGTGGTGCAACTGGAACAGCCTGGGCAGCACACTGGGACTGCTGAACCAACTGATGCTGAACATCCAGCATCTCCCTCATCACACCCAGAAACTGACGGAAGTCTCCGCTCTGGTCCTCCGGAACTCCATCGCCTAAGTTCCCCGATCGGGTAACACGTCGTCCGGCCATCCTATTGACAGAAACACAGAGGTTAGACTCGTACAATTATTGGATGATAATAAAATGAATTTCAATACTTCGATTGTTCCGTATTCGCAGAAAGAGGGGACCTGCATGGGCCACCACTAAAACCTGTCACGTCCCGCTTCCCAAAAAGGTCGGAGGCGAAGCGTGACTAAGGCCCGCTTAGGCCAGGGCTAAGAGCCCAGACCCAATAAGCGTCTGTGATATTCCAAACGAAGGAAACAGGTCTCTGCAAGTTAGTACGGAAACAACAAAGTACTGAAAAGAGATATCATTTCATTTTATTCCAAATAAAACATCCAAAAGTACTGAGAGTCTAAAACGCCCGAAGGCTACAACTGCAGAAAAGAAAACTACTGGTGCAAGCACCCAACCTAGACAAGAAAACAACAGGTGCTATCCACCCAATCTAAACTGGAACAGAAATCTGGATCAGCAACTAGAGGCCTCTAACTCTGGTCCTCCTCCGGATCGTACCGGCTCTCCGTCAGCTGGCAAGTCCGCTTCGTCGACGTACTCTGGCTCAACACCTGACGTACAGCACCAAAAGAAGGAACTGTACGTCAGGTCAGGTCTACAAAAAGGATTAGACCACACTACAAGTGTATCAACTTTTAGACACCGTTTTACTGGTTGATTAGCATGTTGGGGTTATAACTGAGTAACAAACAGAAGTAACGCAGCAGGAAAGTAAAGCGCAACAAGTAATAGTTGTAGCGTGTGCTACCAACTACGGGACTAACCTACAGGTGTCAAGACAAGACGGGACGTGACGGAAACAAGGCAGGACAAGACAAGTGAGACACAAAAGGGTTCACGCCTTACGGTTCGAGGGGGATCAGACCCTCTTGCCGTGCGCACGCTCAACCCAACCCCAAACCCCAAGACAAGACAAGACATGACACCAGTACAAGGGATCACTCGCTCTAGCTTGGCGAGTGACCTATTGCCCGCAGGCTGAGAATCAGTACAAGGGATCACTCTCTCTAGCTTGGAGAGTGCCCTATTGCCCTCGGGCTGTGTATCAGTATAAGGGATCACTCTCTCTAACTTGGAGAGTGCCCTATTGCCCGCAGGCTGTGAATCAGTACAAGGGATCACTCGGAGAGTGCCCTATTGCCCAGCGGTCTGTGCAAGACGGGACGGGACGTGACAAGACAGGAAGGGTTATTCTAGGGTGTCCACACACACGCACACACATGATAGCCCTACAGCATCAAAGTTGTTGTTGTCAGGCTCAGACTTCGTCGTCAAGTCAGAGCCGTCAGGAGTCGTCCCGGACGCTATCATTTCACGTCCGGTTCTATTTGTTCACAGTTAACAATTCTAACCAACTAGGGCCTAAGCACGGCCAAAAGTGCAAGTGGATACACTTGCCTGCGATGGCGAGTGTGTCGTCCTCTCGAAGCGTCTCGTCCAAGCGTCCCGTCCGCGGAAGTCCGTCTGAAATATCGCTACGGCGACGATGTCAAGTCTCAAATTCATCAAATCCTATTAGGTTTCGTTTCTAGGTTTTCAGGACTATCTTATTCGTCAATAGTCACTTTTTGATGTTTCAGCCTAATCAACGATCTATCCTATGTGCACAGTCAACAAAGTCCGTTTGTCGATTTTCTATGTTCGTACAACGTTTTACAGGTGCTGGAAAATAAATTTAGTTCAAGTTGACGTTTTTAGTTTAGGGTTCAGTCAGCTATTGTGGGGGTTTCTACGAGTTTCGGGGAACCAACCTGAACCGGAGTTTGTTGTAGATTGGATGTCGGGTCTGATCGGAGAACTCCTCAGCTTCAGATCTGGTCCTCGTACGATTCCCCAACAGTTTGAACTTGCGATGAAGGCCTACGACGTGTCGCAACATCGTAGACGGCAAATCCGCGAAGTAGCACGTCCAAGTGGGGCCCACAGCAGTGCTAGGGGTCCAAGGGGGACCCACAACACCTCTGGAGAACTTGGGGGCCCACCACAGGAGTTGGTGTGGGAGAAACCAACTTGCGACGAACGGCCGTCGGTCGTGCACTGCCGGTGCGGAGAGTTCTCTCGGTCAGACCGAGAGGAGCTCTCGGTCGGGCGCTGATGCAGCGCAGCAGGGGCGTTGCAAGGCGGGCGCTTCGGTCGCAGCGGGTCGGTGCGGAGATTTTCGTCGGTCGGGCGCTTGGGCGAGGCTTGCAGCTGAGCGGGGTGCGGAGCGCTTGCGGGTGCGGAGCGGCCCTTCGGTCAGACCGACGGGGCGGGTCGGTCGGGCGCTTGGCGATGCGGAGCGGTGCAGAGCGGGCTGTTCTCTCGGTCAGACCGAGAGATGGCCTCGGTCGGAGCGGGGCGACAGCGGGGGGGCTTGCAGCGAAGCGCTGCGAGCGGCGATGCGGGGAGCGGCTCCGGTCGTGCACTAGGATGTGCGGGGGTGAGCTCCGGTCGTGCACTGGGCGATCGTCGCAACGTTGCGACGAAGCTTTGGGAGAGGAAACGGCGGCTAGGGTTTTGTGTAATGCCGAAATAACTTAGCCTAGTGCTAATATAAATAGGTTAGAGCTAGGGTTAGGGTTAGGGTTTAGAAAAACGTAATTAAAATAATTAAAAATAATTAATTTAGTATAAAAGTACTCTCCTCTCCCTCACGCAAGATGGGTGCGGCCAAAAATTCTGAAATTTTGTCTAAAAATTCTTTAATACGTTATTATAATGTAGGAATTTTATTGTAATTAAAAATCTTATAAAAATAGGTTTTAAAATTATTTAAAACTTTCAAAAAAAATGGAAAATAGGTCAAATTAAGTCCAAAAATTGTAAAATAATTATGGGGTATTCGGGACGACTAAAGAAAGAGAGTGGAGAAGACGGATCTAAATTTCGATGTCAAGAGACGAAACTAAAATTCGAAACGTCTCGCGTCAAAACAGAAAGTCGCGACGTCACGTCAAATAAGATAGTATCGCTGAAGAACGACTCGAGATATGTCGTTACAAAGTTGTTCCACAATCTAATACTTCCAGAGACGATCATGTCAATATATCACACAATAATGTTCAAAATCAAATAAAGTCAAAAATAAACACGTGCACAATCAAGAGCACGTGCACAAAGAAAGTACGATCGGAAACCGACCGTTACACATGTTGGTTTATAAGCGCATGTTCAACCATCATTAGTCGACTTTCTTACGTGGTAAGTTATCATTTCATCTACTCTTTGACACAGTGCAGCAGGCAACTGTGTGTTCTTCACCAGTCGATTGTCTGTCATGTATTTTCTATCCGTTGGCTTTTTCTACACTGATTTCAAAGGGGGTTTTGGGTATTTTGCTTTAGCGTTTTAGAGAACCTATAAGAGGGTCTCTTACTGTTCCATTGAAAAACACTTAGACAATCTTGCATTCATTCCTAAGCTAAATCTCTCAAGTTCTCTCTTCCTCAACTCTCAAGCCCTAGAATCTCAACTATAATCTTGTCTTCCCACTTAAACCAAATCTGAGCTTCAAGCTTTGGAAAGACAACTGCAAGGGCTTTCTCTTATCTTAGAAGAGACATCAGAACACACACATTTGCTCCTTCAAGTTCTACTTCAAGGCATAGGTGATTGTAAGTGTTTACATTTCGAATTTCATTATCTCGTATTTCGATCACACTCTCGGTTTGTGAGAGTGGGTTTGCTTGATCCCAAGTTGTGGGAGTCAAGGACATCGATTACACATGTAAGGTTGCTATAAGTGAGTTTAACGGAAACCTCAAGTTAGGCTTTTAACTTGAGTACCCGGAGGTACCCGGGTGGAAGGGACGTAGGATTACTAGGAACAAGTCGGGATTTGACTTAAGTAATCCGAACCCTTGAAACATCTCTTTCTTAGTTTGTTTCATTTTGTGTTAATTTATAATTTCGCATTTATTGTTGGTTAGCGATTCAAATTGGTATAACTATCGTTTAAATTTTATAAAAACTATTCAACCCCACTTCTAGTGTTTTCCTCATAGCCAGGATCCTTACAAACCCTAACCTTAGCTCCGCCCAGAAGCCGATCGCCGACGGCCTCTCTTGCTTGTCTCCTCCCCGTCGATCCGCCACCTGATCACCTATGACGACGCGCTCAATTTGTTATAGCATGATTGGAGCGAGTTCATAGACGAGTAAGAGATTTTTGCACGATGGAGAATCAGCTTAGACGAGGGGTCCCCGGCGGTGGCGGTGGAGAAGGGGGACGGCGACGCGAAGGGGGATGGAGGTGGAGTATGTCAAACTTGTAAATAAGTGGTTTGTGAACTCAGCAAAGTTCACAAAATATTTTTAATGGCAAACTTGTAAATAAGTGGTCTGTGAACTCAACAATCAGGTCTGTGCTAATAGTAACTCCCTATTCATAAAGACATTATCAATGTAGATATATGCACAGATTATGTGTGACTCTAAACAAATTCCTCCTGAAATCCTAAAATTTGGAAGAGCTACATTGAAAAACAACTAGCAGAAACAAGTACAAGACAACTCAGACACAGAGACCACGACGTAAGTGGAATGAATGAAATTCAAGGCTGGGAATTAACAGAAGCAAATGTTGATAGCAGTCCAAAGTTGTCATTTGCTTTGCATATGAAAGTAGCAATAGAATCAAAGACGCGGATATACCTCAAAAGACAAACGAATGAAAGCAATAACCCTCATAAGCTTTACTTGCAATGATTAATTCACATAATATAAAACTGAACGAAACGTTTTTGACAAGAATAAATCAAATAACGTCGGTGTATTAACGTGCACAACAGGCAAAAAATTTGACTTTTGTGTGCAGTGAATAAAATTTGATACACTGCACAAGTTTACTCACTGGGCATAACATGCACAAATTTTGCCGGTTGTGCGCGATAAGTAAAATTGTGCAATGTATCAGTATTTACTCAATGCGCACAACATGTAAAAATTTTGCATGTTGTGCACGTTGATACACCGACGTTATTTGATTTATTCTTGTCAAAAACGTTTCGTTCAGTTTTATATTATGTGGATTAATCGTTGCAAGTAAAGCTTATGAGGGTTATTGCTTTCATTCGTTTGTCTTTTAAGGTATATCTGCGTCTTTGATTCTATTGCTACTTTCATATGCAAAGCAAATGAAAACTTTGGACTGCTATCAACATTTGATTATGTTAATTCCCAACCTTGAATTTCATTCATTCCACTTACGTCATGGTCTATGTGTCTGAGTTGTCTTATAATTGTTTCTGCTAGTTGTTCTTCAATGTAGCTCTTCCAAAGCTTAGGATTTCAGAATGAATTTTTTTAGAGTCATGCATAATCTGTACATATATCTACATTGATAATGTCTTTATGAATATTTATGAATTAAATCAAATAACATTGATGTCTCGATTTTTACTCAATGCACACCATAGTAAAAAATATTGCATGTCGTGCGATGCGAGTAAAAATTGATACACTGCACAATTTTACTCACCGCACACAATATGCACAAATTTTGCATGTTGTGCGTGGTGAGTAAAATTGTGCATTGTATCAATTTTTACTCAACGCGCACAACATACAAAATTTGTTTCTATTGTGGGCGTTGAGTAAAATTGTGTTGTGTATCAATTTTGACACACAACCTAATTTACTCCCGGAGCACTAGAGCACAATAAGCAAAACGTTTTGTCTGTTGTGCGCAATTAGTAGTAAAAATTCCCATCTCAAATCGTTATTTCCCTAAAAAATTCTTCGCGATCTACATATTTCGCGTTTTTCATTCCCTACATAAACTTGTTCGACAAACTTTAACCACGATTCGGATCCTCCTTCGGTCGATATGTATATGTCTTAACTTTGTTTTATGATTATATTAACTGATTTTTATGGTGTTTTGGTTTAAGTGTATTTTCGGTATTCTTGGTCGTGCGTAGAGCAAAAACATAAATAATAATATTTTATTGGCATATGCCCCGAGAAAACACTATAACGATATGTGCACTGAGTAAAACTGTGAGTACGCGAAGCAACTCCCTAAATTTTGTCAAAAGCTCATGCTGAACTTTGAGGCCCAAAAAATAATTCATAAATGGACTTTCAAGACGAGTCGAAGTTTGCTCGGGTTTCTTGGAATTTAGCCACTATTCTTCACTATAAAACTAATAACAATTACACGTCGACCATTTTTGCCAACGGGCCCTTAGACCACACAACCCCAATCGGTGGCGACCCGTTGACAAATAGAGAATTGGGGCGAAGGCAATGTTTCAAAACAATAGGGAGTTACCTCCGCTTCCCAGTGAGTCAATTAGGGATCGATCACTGGTGGACACGGAACACATGAGCGCCTTTAACCAGCTTTCCGATTTATAAATAAACAATAAGGAGTTGCTATGCGCACCGGTCGTTTTACTCACACGCACAACCACTATTTATAAGTTTGCCATAATTCCATTTACTCCCGCGCATATACCACTTATTTACAAGTTTGTCGTTCAAATCCACTCACCGTGCACAACCATTCAAAAATTCCAAAACCTCCTCCTGAGTGTGCGCCAGTAAGTAAAACGGCCGCGAACGCCGGCGATGACGAAGTTGCGCACTCCTCCAACCTCCCAACCCCTCTTCTTCTTTCCTAACCCCCTCCGCCGCCCCCTCCACCTCCGCCGCCCCATCCTCCGACCTCCCCAGACCCTCCACCATTCCTACATGTTGCAGGTTCGACTGTTGCAGCTGAGGAGACCTTCTGCAGCCTTGATAAAGGTCATTTTTAATCCCTTAGAATTCGGTCTCTCTTATACTTGAAACAACCTTGCAATTCCCTAAAAAAATTGTGCACAGAAAAAATTGATCAATTTTTGCACAATCTACTTTGATTTGCTTCAATGGCATATACTTGCACATTTAGATTACACTATGTGATATTACTATTAATTTCTGTTTTTAACATGCATGCATCATTTCAAAACCCGAAGTCGAGGATGCAACTATAACTCAAATATAACCTCGGACCATCTCCTTTTAAGTTTTATTCGGTTTATTTGGATTAGTCTATGCATTTTTGAGTATTAGCATGTAAGCGTGTTTTGTATTACCCTGATAATGTAATAGATATTTTTCTGAAAGATGTACTTTCCTGAATAATTTCTACACCTTATGTTTTGTATTACACTTATAATTTTCCTAAATACTAATATAAATGTCCTTCTTTAGGATTTAAATAGATATTTTCTCCACATAAGGATATAAAAGAATCATTTCTTCTCAAGTCTACGAACATCTATGAAAAAGGAATGACTATCAATTACCTCATTAAAATATTTCTTGGTATACGATACTACAAAAAATTCCTAGGAAAAAAACTAAGTAATGAGAATAATGAAACAAGAAACCCTTCACAAGAGATGGGAAAAAGCTATATGTATGTATAAAGAATGGCGGTCTTCAAGAAATGACTAAAACCAGAACAAGGATGATGGTGTATCTATGGAAAATTGATTTGATTATTTTACAAAGTACTCCGAGAAATCATGATATGTGATAACTACATTTATCATTTGTGACTAAGAAAGAAATCATCGAGGGGAGAGGATGCTCTCTAGATTTAATCTATTTTAAAATTTCGGTAAGTTATGAAGGAACATACCAGTCACGAGACTGAGATCATACTTCAGTGGAGCATATTTCAGAACTTGTAGAGCATGTAGAACCCAGTTGACCATCTTCAAGAATTTAGAACAGGGTCAAAAGGGATGAAACAAAAAAAAGTTGGGTTTTTCTCTATTAGTCCCTTAAATCTTTCATAATTTGATATTAGTCCCTTAAATCTTCGAATTTTGAGTTTAATCCCTCAAATCATTAACGATAACCAAAATAGTCCATCACGCTAATTTTCTGTTAAAAACCTCCGTTAATGCTGACATGGCTGTTAGTGCTGATGTGTCCAGCTTGTGCGCGGCGGCGACGTCGGTGATGAGGGGGGAGAGGAGGAGGAGGGGCGGCGGCAGTGAGGAGAGGGGATGAGGGGGGGATCGACGACGGGGAGGAGGATGGGAGGAGGGGGGAGATCGGCGGGGGGTTTATGGGGCGGAGGGGGATTGACAGCGGGGAGGAGGGGGACGAGGCGGCGGGGGGAGAGCTCTCCCGGTGACGGGGAGGAGGGGGAGGAGGAGAGAGGAGGATGGGGATGAAGGGGGACGAGGCGGGGGAGATCGACGGGGAGGAGGGGGGATGATGGGGAGGAGGACGGGAGGGGGATTGGCGGCAGGAAGGAGGAGGGATGAGGGTGGCGGAGGAGGAGGGATCGACGGCGGGGATGAGGGGGATGGGGGGTTCATCGGCCGTGGGAATGAGGGGGATGAAGGGGGAGGAGGGGTGAGAGCAATGACGGGGAGGAGGGGAATGAGGGGGAGGAGGTGGGGGATGAACGGGGAGGAGGAGGGGGGAGCGACGGCAGGGAGGAGGGGGATGAGGAAAAGGAGGAGGTGGCTGAAGGGGGAAGGTGAGGGGGAGATCGGCGGCGGGGAGGAGGTCCGCCTCCCCCTCCCGCCTCCTCCTCCCCCTCTTCCGCCTCCCCCCTCCCCCCTTCCCCATTAGAGCTTAATTTTTAGTTATTTAACACTAATTATTAATTAATCGTTAATTAATCTAACTATTTAACAGAATATAGGATGTGGGGACTATTTAGATTAACGGTTTTAGTTTTGAGGGATTAAACTCAAAATACGAAGAATTAAGGGACTAATATCAAATTACGCATAATTTAAGGGACTAATATGAGAAAAACCCAAAAAAGTTATATCAAAAGCACCATATGCCAAGCAAATAATAAGGTAAAACTTCAAGGGGTTAAGGATGGCAGGAAAAATTAAACTTCTAAACATATCAAGCTTCCCTTGGGATACAACTCACCTATGAAAACATAATAGAGCTTAAAGAGCTTGAATTATTGATGTTTGTTTAACATTGGAGGATCCAAGATATTAAGGTGGAATATTTTAAATAAACGTGGAACTAAATTTTGGGAGGAACTAAATTTTTTTGTGCTTCAATGTTGAGAGTGAATATTTTTTGGGGGACGTGTTAAATCTGTAGGAAACTAAATTTTGATAGAAACTAATTTTTTTTGTTCTTTAATGGTGAGGGTGAATATTTTTTAAGGGGACGAGTCTCTATAAACTAAATTTTTGGGGAATTAAATTTTCTTGGGAGAATTAAATTTTAGAGCAACTAAAATTTTTGGGTGGAAGTAATTAACAATTATTGCGCTTTAATTATTACTGTTTGTTTATGGGATCCAAAATTTTGAGGGGGGTATGTTTTAAATGAACAATGCCCTTGGGCACGTGTTATGACTAGTATGTATGTATGTATGTACATACATACATACTAGTCATAACACGTGCCCGCGCGGCACGGTTCATTTAAGATTTCCACCGCGAAATCTTTGTTCCCCAAAAAATTATTTCCACATGCAAAATTTAAAAGAACAACAACTTAGCGTAAAAATATTGAGCGACATGGGCACCTTCGACGTGTGCGTTTTCGGCGCGGAATAACAAATACGGCGTAGGCGCCTTTGGTGCGGAACAACAAATTTGGCGCGGGACAACAAATTCGGCGCGGGACAACAAATTCGGCGCGGGACAACAAATTCGGCGCGGAACAACGCGCGAGCGCCTTCGGCGCGGAACAACAAATTCGGCGCTGGCGCACAACAAATTCGTCGCGGAACAACAAAGCTCAGGGTATTTTTCGGTAGGTGCCTTTGACGCGGAACAACAAATCTCAGGGTATTTTTCGGTGAGGATATTAACTTAAATTTTTTTACGCTAATTTGTTGTTCCGCTAAATTTTTTACACTAATTTGTTATTCCGCTAAATTGTTATACGTTTACTTTGTTTAACTTAATGGATCATGCATCTTCACGATCTTTCCCAAGGCACTTATAATTTCAAAGTTTAGGTTCCGAAGACACTTTTCCCTTCAAAATTTAATCTCCACAATCTTTCCCAAGACACTTTTAATTTCAAAGTTTTGATTTCCAAGACACTTCTTTCCAATCTTAACAATTGATTTACCAAGATTAAATCTCAACCACTCTTTATCTTGTCCTAGTCTGCCTAAAATTCAAAAAAAGGTTGTCAATTGTATAATAGATAGACAAATAAATTTTGATGGAGTGGGACGGGCCCCCCAACTACTATGTGGGTCCGTCACAGCGTGGGACGGCGACGTCATGGTAAAATTTGAATGACAAACTTGTAAATAGTGATTGTGTGCGTAGTAAAACGGCCGGTGCGAGTAGCAATTCCTGAAACAACATCACCCTTATCCCGCATACTCAATTTGTTGATTATTCTCTTTCCAAATTGGATTTAAAGAATTTAAAAAATAAAAAACATCGGAGACGAAAGAGAGTGGACATCAGAGAAAGTGAGAGAGGGGAAGAAATCTAAGAATGGAATTATCGTGTTCGGGCACGTTTCTAATGTCTTCTCATCGTCTTCTTCCTCCATCGAGGCCCTCGTCCCTCTCTTCCTCTAGTTCTGCCTTCTTCTCGAAGAAGAGACTCAGCTTGGTGTCCGTGCGAAGAAGGGGCAGCCCTGATACTGTGACCGCCTCGAGGCGATTCGATTGCCGTTGCCTCTTTGGGCTTGGCGTGCCGGAGCTCGCAGTCATCGCCGGCGTCGCTGCCCTAGTCTTTGGACCGAAGCAGCTGCCGGAGATTGGACGCAACATTGGCAAGACCGTCAAAAGCTTTCAACAGGTCCTATTTTTTATTTCTATTTTTTATTAAGATGTTATAAACTTATACTCACTATCGCTGGCCAACCTTTGCACCAAAAAAGGAAAAAAAAAAACGTTTAACTGAAAAAAATATGTTTTTGTTGCAAGAACAAGCTTTACAAAAATCGGCTTATAACAAGAATAAGCCCTTGAAATCAACAAGTAGGCAGTTCCATTTGACATCGACAATGCATTTACAATTAATTGTGCCCCTTATCGGAAAATTTAGGGAGTTAGGGATGTAAAGGGATAGGTATAACTAACAATCTAACATCACATACTAATTTGGGACAAGGTTATGGTTTTAATTTGTTTCAAAAACCGGTTTAAATAATTCCACTGGCCTTGTTGGGAACTTCCTTTGTTTTTCTGATGTGCAACACAATTCCCTAACTAGCCCATGCTTATTTCTTGTTAGAGCGAAGGAAGATTAGTGGAATTAATCGCTCGGGAAAGAGGGAAGATTGGTGGAATGGATCACTTTGGAGTAGATGGTTAATGAGATATCAAGAGTGACTCAAAACTACATATTTACGTAAATATATATAACACTTCTAGACTGTAAAGCCTAGCGTTATGTTTAGTCGACATTGGCTCTACATGTCTCGCATGTTAATACTAATTCAATTTTTTCTATCTGTAATTTTGTCTTTATCTAGTTAAGAAATACGAAACTCACAAATCAGAACCTTTTAATGTCTGTCATAATTTGAAAATTTTCAAATGTTTTTAAAAGACAAATGTATTGATAAGCATAGCTTTTGGGGTTGTCTTTAGTTGCTTAGATTTGGTTTGAATTCCAATCCAACCTCCTTTTCTGCCATGAACTCTCCACTGAAGCTATATGAATCTTGATACGACTATTTTGGAGAAGCCCAAGAACCAGAGACCCAAGCCCAAGCCTAGAGCGGGAGGCCCACGAATAGGTTTAGGCCCACCGACGAGGCCCACGGATGGACCCAAAGTCAGACCGGCCCCGGCTTGGAGGACGCACGATCAGCTCGCGCTCTCCGGAGATAACCGTCCCCCTAAAAAGTGCGGCACCTTAATGACCATTAAGGGCCCATTAAACGACAATCTCCACGACGCACGCAGGCGCCTTGATGGAGGCGGATTGCGAGGACAGGAAACGTGGATTGGGGGAAATCGTGGACCAAACCCTATAAAGGGATGACATGGGAAACCGAGAAGAGGATCGAATCCTTGGCACCTACAACTGAGGTATTCCATTAAATAGACCTTGCTTTTCCCCATTTATCTCCTCTGCCACAGCTCGGTCCGATGATACGTGTGCTGGCTTCCTCTTAAGCCGTACCGATCCCGACGAGCATCACACAGATCCGTTCTGACTTAGGCATCGGAGGGGACTTGGCCGGAACCAAGGTCCGACCCCCTGACGAGTTTTCTCGTCTGTCCAGGAAGGAGCTGAACCGAGGCTACGACTCGGCAAGGAACGGGCCCGCTCACCGCTAGCGGGAGCCATCGCCAATTAAGACCAAGGAGCATTCAAGGCGCCGAGGCTTCCCCTCGTCTCCACGCCGACTGAAGACCGATGCACTCCCGGAGCGTCTGCTCAACAGCGGATCAATCGCCTAGCTACGTCGAGGGCACGCGCGTTCGGCGTAACCAAGAGATCCCAACCGGTCTCTTGACCACGTTGACCGTCTAGTGTGGGTCAACGAGTCAGCAGTGAGAAAACACCCGTAAACATTTGGCGCCGTCTGTGGGAACCCAAATAAGCCCACGTCAAACCACCGGAATGGAATCAGTCTGCAACGGCTCGGGGCGCATGCCCCCATCCAGGAATAGGGTGACTACATCCCTCCCGAGAACCAGCACAACCATACTACCGAAGGGACATGCGACTCCCGATCGGTAACCCAAGAGCAGCTCCGTCTCTTCGCCCAGGAAACCAGCGCCAACCTCCAGACGTTAGTCGTCATGATTCAGCAGCTCGTCGGCAAATCGGCCATCCGACGAGAGGGGACGGCAGGGGCCCACCAGCGGGGAGCGGACCGCCCGCTTGTACGGTCCGCCGTGGTCACCGACCACGGGGACAGAGCAACCAACTTGGAACTGCGATTTACCATGTCGGGCTTCATCCCGGAGAAATCTCTCACTCCCACCTCGCTTCGCGAGGGAGACGGGATGAGACTCGAGAGCGAACTGAAGGCGAATCGATTACGGCCTCGTCTCGACAACCGGGCTCGACAAATCGACGGCCGGCCTACCAGCGATCCTCGGGGGACCGACCCCGACGGAGCAGAAGTCCACGTTGAGAAAGGCTGGAGAAGCAAGAACACCGGAGGGAGAAGAGGAGCACCCGCCGATCAACCCCCACCCCCAGCTCGGCAGGAACTCGGGCGAGCCCCCGAGGTGACCGCACTGGCTCACCTCGGCCAGTCGGCGACGGTGTGAGCACTGGGGGACTCTCGGGGAGCGCCAGTCGCGACCGTTGTCCGTTGTCCCGGAGGATAACCGAGGCAAGGGTACCTTCCCGGTTCAAGGTGCCGGCGCTGGAGAAGTATGACGGCATGAGCGATCCAGCGGACCATGTGATGGACTATGAAGGGGTCATGGCGTTCCAAGGGGCCGATGACACCTTGCTTTGCAAAGGCTTTTATTCCACCCTCTGGAGAGCGGCACGGAGTTGGTACCATGGTCTTCCCAACCGTTCCATTGATAGCTTCGAAGACCTCTCTCAGCAGTTCTGCAAACAATTCATGGCCGGGCGTCAGGTAAAGCCGGATTTAGAACTCCTGTTCAATGTGGTGTAGGGTTCCGGCGAAACCCTGAGGCACTACATGTGCCGCTTCAACGCGGAGCGACTGAATGTGGAGAGCTATCCCGAGTTGGTCGTCAAGACGGCCCTAAAGAAATGGCTCTGACATAGGGGCTTGAGAAAATCGCTGCACAATGATCCTCCGAAAGACCTCGCCGGCGTTATAGCCAGGGCGGAGTGCTACATGCTGACAGAGGAGGAGTTGGCAGTGGACGACGGAGGCCGCCCGCTGGGAGCGAGGCGGGGAATCAAGCGCGACGAGAGCGAGCGTTGCGACCTTGACGAGCATCGGCTGGAGAAGAGGGCCAAGGGAAAGCAGCGCAGGGAGGAGCCGCAACCCTCCAAGCTAAACGCCGCCCCGGACGTCATCCTCGCGCATGCCCAAAAGGAGGGGCACTTTAGCAGGCCGCCTCCGGGGATGAAGAGGGGCGGAAAGGACGAGGAGAAGTATTGCAAGTATCACAAGGACAACGGTCATGACACTGACGACTGCTGGCACCTAAAGAAGGATATAGAGAAGTGGTCAGTCGGGGGTGCATGAAGAACTTCGCCGACGACTGAGCCCCCGCCCCCGGGGAAGGGACATCCAAGCAATCGGATAAGGGGAAGAAGGTGAATGTGGTCCAGACGGTCATGCGCATTATCGAGTGAAATGTCGAGACGACCAATAGCCACCTCGCCTGGGCAAGTCTAGCTTGTCTTCGCCATCTCCGTATTTTGTTTTCCTCCAAATATACACCCGGGTTCGAGGAATGGAAAGAACAATGTTAGTGCAGATCTTTATCTCTCTCTTTAGATTGGGGGTGATCGATTGCAGGACAGGCATGATGTCACCTTCCAGGGGAGAGCAACGAAACGACCGACCGGAAGGCTGGGGGCAACTCCCCCAGTAGGCTGATCGTCGAGCCCGTCCGTAAGGCTCGGGGCAACTCCCACAGCAGGCGGAAACATCGACTGGTCATAAGCCGAGGGGTAGCTCCCCATGCTGACCAGTCGACCCGACCGACCGTAAGCCTAGGGCAACTCCCCCAGCAGGCCGATCGTCGAGCCCGTCCGTAAGGCTGGGGCAACTCCCCCAGCAGGCGGGAACGTCGACTGGTCATAATACGAGGGGTAGCTCTCCCGCTGACCAGTCGATCAGACCGATCGTAAGGCTGGGACAACTCCCCCAGCAGGTCGATCGCTTAGCCCGTTCGTAGGGCTGGGGGAAACTACCCCAGTAGGCGGGAACTCCCCCAGCAGGTCGATCGTCGAGTCCGTCCGTAAGGCTGGAGGCAACTCCCCCAGCAGGTGGAAACGTCGACTGGTCATAAGCCGAGGGTAGCTCCCCCGCTGACCAGTCGTCCCGACCGACCGTAAGGCTGGGGCAACTCCCCCCAGCAGGTCGATCGCCGAGCCCGTCCGTAAGGCTGGGGGCAACTCCCCCATCAGGCGGGAACGTCGACTGGTCATAAGCCGAGGGGTAGCTCCCCCGCTGACCAGTCGACCCGATCGACCATAAGGCTGGGGCAACTCCCCCAGCAGGCCGATCGTCGAGCCCGTCCGTAAGGCGGGGGCAACTCCCCCAGCAGGCGGGAACGTCGACTGGTCATAAGCCGAGGGTAGCTCCCCCCGCTGACCAATCGACCCGACCGACCGTAAGGCTGGGGCAACTCCCCCAACAGGCAAGACCATCGGTTGGTCATAAGCCGATGGATAACTCCCCCCGCAGACCAGCCGACTAGATCAACCGTAAGGCTGGGGACAACTCCCCCAGCAGGTCTGAGTATAAGACCGGGGACAACACCCCCTGCAGCCTGGACCGACCCGTTAAACCGAGGGACCGGGGGCGATTTCCCCCCCGTAGGCTGAGCCCTCGACTGGCCATAAAGGGCAAGCCTGTAGTTTGCGAGGCGGTCACCCGACTGGCACAAGGATCGCGAATGAGGGAGAAGCTACAACAAGTCGGCCGAGAGCATCTCCAAGGCCGCAGTCTATTGGGCCGACGGACACAAAGTCCCGAAGACCCTTCGCACTCACCCCGTATGATGAAGGGATACCAACGAATCGCTTTTTCGACTCGGTCAAATGCAACAGAGGATCAAAAAAACCAAGGGCTCCTCTTCCTCTGCAAAGCAACACAGCCAAAAGAATGCCCAGAATGGCAAAAAATACATGGACCGACGGAAACGCTTTATACATTACGAAAGTTGTTCGTTATTACAAGCCAAAGGGGTGAACAAAATAGAGAAGCGCCACCTAAGGTCACGGGCACGGGAGGAAGCGTCCTCTGGAACCATGCCTTGCTCGGAGCGTGGGGGTCAGCGGGACCTGCCGAAGGTTGGGGGAGCGGCTGTCGGGCGCGCTCCGCGAACCGCTAGAAGGAGTCGCGAAAGACCCCAACAATACGAGGGGCCATGACGTCCTCGTAAGAGCCGAAGGCTTCCATCAGGACCTCCGCTTTCCGCGGCCGCATGACCCCGTCAACGCCACTCTCCACCTCCTCGACGAACCGGGTCATCTGACGCAGGGCCCCCCAGCTCGTTCCAAAGATCACCACTCTCTCGATGGAACGCCTCTTCCGCCTCTTGGGCTGACCTCTGAGCATCAGCCAGTGCCCCCTGAAGGTCCAACACCTCCGAGGCAAGCTCGTCCACCCGGCGTCGAAGTTGCCGTGCCTCTATGCGAGCCTCTGCGGTGGCCAGCTCGGCCTCCCCGGCCCTCAAACGGTCCCGAGCCGAGAACTCCTCGAGGTCTTTCGCTTGGGCCGACCGGCGCTGCGCCTCCACGGCCATCACGGTGGCCTGCAAAGAAGAAAAAGTTACGCTAAAGAGGAATCAAGAGACGTGTCTTAAAACAGCAAGGCGACCAAACCTGTTGAAGCTGTCAGACTAAGGAGTCCGACAGTCGGTCGGAGGGGCTCTCTCCAAGAGAGAGCGGTCCCTCGGGAGGACAGTGCTCTGTGCCAGCTGGGTGGCCACGGCTCGGTCGACAAACACCGAGTCCCCGAGCGTAACCTCGGGGCCCGCCAGTTGGCTCGCCAACGCGCCACCAGCTCCCACCAAGGACGGCTCGGCCGAGACTACATGGGTGGCCACCAGGGCCAACGGGAGGGTTTCGCCCGAGGCAACCGACGCCCCGGGAGCCACCGAAGGACGGACTACCCCACTCTCCTTCCTCCTCTTCCTCTCGCTGGGCCCAGCGGACGTGGGGGGAGCGCTTACGCCCCGCCACGCGACCACCGACGGGCACGCGAGTGGCCGACCCAGTGCCCTCGTTGCCTCCCTCTGCTTGGACGGAGCGGGGGGTTCGGCCCCCGTAGCCTCCGTTACAGGGAGATCCGTCCCAGCCAGGGGAAGCGACGCAGCCGCGGTAAGGGGCTCCACCCTTCCTACCGCAGGCTCGGCCTGACGCACCTCCTCCTCAACCGTGCGGCGGGAGGCCTGGCCCGAAGGGTTCCCTCGGCTTCGGTCGGATCCCCAGCGGATGAGCCCGTCGACGTTGCGGACAAATTCGCGTCCAGCCATCTCTGCAGGAGGAAAGAAGATCAGGGTAAGCGAGAGGGGAAAACAGAAAGAAAAAGGAACGCCTTCCGGGGGACCACAGGACGGTCTTAAGGAGCAAGTCGTCCAGCAGAGGCCAGACCGACCTCTCCTCTAAGGGAAGAGACGACAGAAGCTGGATGGCGGCCTGGTCAGCCTCGGAGAGGGTCAACGTCAAGTCATATTGACATAACCCTTCCCAACCTGTCAAGATCTCGGCGTCCCCGGGGAAACAACGAAAACATAGCTTGAGCTCCAGTCCCCCACCCAGCGGGGAAGACCGAGCAAACACTCCATCCCCGCGCGAGCCCGGAGATGCTGCCACGCATTGGCCGACCGTCTGGACCCGGTAGTAATGAGAGAGAAGAGGAAGAGACGGCACCAAGCCGTGGACACAGCAGATCATGATGAACCCGATCAGCATTGTGATGTAGTACATGGTCAATTGGCACACGGCCACCATCAAGAACTCCATGACTTGGATGATGAAGGGATGAAGGGGGAATCGGAGTCCCAGGCGGAACATCTCGACATAGACGCCGACCTCCCTGCTCCGCGGAAAGCAAATCCGCTCGTCGCTAAAAGGGATCCTGACGTCGTATGGATGGTACAAATACTTCTCTCGGATCTTCGTAACCTTCTAGAAGGGGACCATAGACGGCGACCCAAGGACCACTGGAGGGACGTCGAACCTCTCAGCGGCCCGAGCCACGTCATCGCCGACAGGATCCACAAAGAGCAAACCCTTCCCCTTGTCCTGTACGGGACTTGGCCCTGAGGGGACGCCGGGCCTCGAAGGCCGGAGATCGCCAGACTCGAGCACCGGTGGTCCCTTGACCCCGGCGCGGAATCACCTATCCTAAGCGTAGCCATGGGGCAAATGAAGGAGGAAGAAGGTTACCTTGAAAAGAATCCGAAGGAAGATAAACAACGAAGAGAAGGAGCTTGCAAGACCAGAATCAGGAAGAAAGGCGCGAAAGAATCGAAACATGGGAGCCCGACACCCTTATAAGGAAGGCAATCACAGAATCAAGACCATCCGAAGGGGAGCACGTGGCAGCATCTGAAGATCGAAGGCGTTTCGAAACCCGCACCAAGAGAAGTTCAAACGGGCCGCGTCATAATGACCTCCATTTAATGGATTGGCCTCGACTGACGCGCCTGACAAAATCCCCAAGAGTCACATCGCCCGAACCGAACCGGCAGAATCCGAACGGCTCGGACGATGGGGGCAATTGATACGACTATTTTGGAGAAGCCCAAGAACCAGAGATCCAAGCCCAAGCCTAGAGCGGGAGGCCCACGAATGGGTTTAGGCCCACCCGACGAGGCCCGCGGATGGACCCAAAGTCAGACTGGCCCCGGCCTGGAGGATGCACGATCAGCTCGCGCTCTCCGGAGATAACCGTCCCCCTAAAAGGTGCGGCACCTTATTGACCATTAAGGGCCCATTAAACGACACTCTCCACGACGCACGCAGGCGCCTTGATGGAGGCGGATTGCGAGGACAAGGGACGTGGATTGGGGGCAATCGTGGGCCAAACCCTATAAAGGGATGACAGGGGTAACCGAGAAGAGGATTGAATCCTTGGCACCTACAACTGAGGTATTCCATTAAATAGACCTTGCTTTTCCCCATTTATCTCCTCTGCCACAGCTCGGTCCGAGGATACGTGTGCTGGCTTCCTCTTAAGCCGTACCGATCCCGACGAGCATCACACAGATCCGTTCTGACTTAGGCATCGGAGGGGACTTGGCCGGAACCAAGGTCCGGCCCCCTGACGAGTTTTCTCGTCTGTCCAGGAAGGAGCTGAACCGAGGCTACGACTCGGCAAGGAACGGACCCGCTCACCGCTAGCGGGAGCCATCGCCAATTAAGACCAAGGAGCATTCAAGGCGCCGATCCTTTCCCTCGTCTCCACGCCGACTGAAGACCGACGCACTCCTGGAGCGTCTGCTCAGCAGCGGATCAATCGCCTATCTACGTCGAGGGCACGCGCGCTCGGCGTAACCAAGAGATCCCAACCGGTCTCTTGACCACGTTGACCGTCTAGTTGTGGGTCAACGAGTCAGCGGTGAGAAAACACCCGTAAACAAATCTCAATATATCTTGATCTTGTCAAGAGAAACTTCTTTCTTCATGGTGATTGTGGACATGTTGTCTTAATGACAGATTGCAGGAATGATTGTGTCTATTGCAACTCTTGATAACACGATCCTGGGTAATCTGTTTAATAGGCAATACTGGTGTCTAATATATTCTCATCTCCCGCAAATGATAGTTCTAAAGTTAGCACATAATTACTTAGTAATTTTGCTAATCAAATATATATGACTCAGTAAATGACGTGCAAGGCATGTACAATTAACACATGCCATTTTTTCTGGAACAAAGGCCATATGCTGGTCTTAAATTTGGGACCTCTCAGTTTGTAACTAGGCAACTTTACCAGTAGCCAAATCTCACTTGTAAATATTAAACTTTATAAGCTAGATTTTAACAAAGAAAATTAAAAATCACCAAATGGCATTGGCAAGATCCTACATTCTAGAAGAATCATATACATAGTTGGAAATGCATGTGTGCAAGATACTCTTTCTATATATATGTGGTTTTAAATATGCTGAAACAAATACAAGAATTAAATTAAGAAGCGAGAAGGTGAGCAAGAAAAAAAAAATCCTCACATCTTGTCTCTATAAAGTTTCAATGTAGTATAAAAGGGCCTTCATGACATCATATTTCCATATTAAGTGGCCTTTTCTTTTTTGATCTCATATTCTCAAAGAAAAGTAAGCCAATCAGACCAGCACATTTATCTCTCTTTGCTCTCAAACATTTATCTCTCTTTGCTCTCAAATTGTCTCTTGATATATCGGATTATGAATCCCGTGTATATTTGTGAGTTAATCGACTTGTTTGGTTAAGTGACTTATTATATTTGATGATATGAGAGGAACTGTGCAACTTGTAGGTTGACCTATTATAGGTCTAAATAAAACGTTCCTTGTGGTGTCAACTGAAAAAAAAAGATGTTTAGTTCTTAATGCTTAATTGATTCCGCTGTTCTTCCATTAGTCACTGGTTGCATGAATAACATGCACTATTTATTGTGAAAAACTCTCACCTTCTTTCTTAAGGTTGAAAGAGTTAGGTTTTGAATACCTTGTAAGAAGGATGTAAATAAAGGGAATTTTTCTTCCTTACATGGGGAAAATTCGGGTGTAACCTATGTTAAGGAAAGTTGGGTTACATATGTTCTCAAAAAGATGTATTTTAGACTTGGGGGAATGTTCTAGAGATGAGTTTTAAAAAATTTCTCTGTCTTTCCTGATGGTGGAGATATTAGGATTGACGGTAACTAGAGCCTGCCCTGCCCTTCCACACGGACATGCAAAACTGCACAATAAAGGTGAAGTGTGAAGGTCAAACTTATGATTCCCCAGTTCATGTGGCCTTTTCTTTTTAGTGAACTCTCAATTTTATTTATTCTGGGATGTGTTTGGGCCCGGGGGGAGTGTGTGGTGGGGTGAGGGGGGACGTGGGGTGGGGAAGTGATGCGGCTTGGATTTTGGCCCATGTGCATTTTTAGCAAATTGACAATTTCTGTAATGTTTTTCTATTTAAAGCCTTGAGCCGGCCCTAATGGGGTTTATGCGAGATTTGTGAAGAAAACTGATGCGGACGCACCCACCGCACCGGCCATCGAGGATGCGGGACCACCTATCGTGACATACGTAAGGCGTAGGAGGCGCGAGGTCATCTTGTAGTGGGTTTAGTGGCTCTAGAGGTATTCTAGTCTTTTCAGACTAAATTAGTAAATCCACACTTTTCTATTTATTAGGGCTAGCCGCCTTTGTTATTTTCTTATGCTTGATTTTTGAAGAAACTTGTTAGGCATCCTCGAGAAGGTTCTTAGGCTTTGATTCGACATTCAAAGCTAGGAGATAGGGTTTCGTCTCGAAGAAAACCCAACTTATTTATAGTTCTTCGCATATCTTATCTATGAAAAAAATCCTCTTTTTACATTTTCCACTTTTAAATTTATCGATTTGCTTATACGATCTCCCGGATCGTATCAAATTGGTATCAGAGCGGTGAGATCCGATGGCGACAAGCACTAGGTCGAAGGCGGATTTGATAGATGAGAAGATCCAAGTGCTACGGAAGGATCTTAATCGTGAGATCGAAGAACGGTTCGAGGGATTGAAGAAAACGGTGGGGGATTCCATCAAGGATCACGCCCATTCACAAGAGGACATCCAGATAGAACTCCGGGGGATGAGAAAGGATGCCGCGCAATAAGGCCGTGATCTCCAAGAATTGAAAGGATCGAATTCAGATCTGAAGGAAACAATATCGACGATGATGACAATGATGCAAGCCCTAACGGTGGTGAAAGGAGGAGATCGGGGTAAAGGGATCCGAGAGGAGGAGATCCAAGGCGAATCCGTCAACGAATCGGCCCTCCTAGATCAAACGGCACAACGGCGGACTCCGTAGGGCAAGGCGATGGCTTGGGAGAAGGAAGGGGGTCGGTGCGGCTTGCCCTAGGGCCGCGCGGGCCTGCTTTACAAACAGCAGACCGGCGCGGGTCTTTTCGGCAGGCGACAGGCCAGCTCGGGCCTGTCGGGGGCTTGGTGGCCCAACCCAGGCCCTCCCAAGCCTGGGCGAAGCCGCCTAACCCCCCAGGGGCTTCGACGCACCCCTGCGGGGGTCCGGAGCAGGCGGCATCCCCAGGCGGGGGTGCGGGAGATGCGGCACCCCCAACCGGGGGTGCGGGATGGCGGCCCGCCCCTCCTGGGGGGTCGACGGCTTGGGCCGCCCCTCCTGGGGGCTCGGCGAGCCCTTCATGGGCCTTTGGGGGTGTGGCGGGGTTCGTACCCTACTCTGGGGGAACTTTCGGGACGGTTGGAGGCGGTTGGGCCTCGGGAGCAGCTATTGGGACCCCTACGGGTCAATTTTGGAGAACGGAGACCACCCATCTTGGGCCGAGGCCCGTTTTTGCACGACCACCGGAAGTTCCAGGACACCACTATCAGCCCGAGGCATGGGAGAGGCCTGGGTGGCTTGTGGAGATGTACGGGGTTGATGGGGGAGGCCCAACGGAGAGCCGGGGTGGCGGTTTCGGCTGGGGAGGTGACCGAGGCGGAGATAGGGGCAGCAGGGTGATCGTGGCAGAGATAGGGGCAGCAGGGTGACATCAACGCGGATCGACGGTTGATGAAGCTGAAGATGCCGACCTTTGATGGCACCGATCCAGACGGATGGATATATCGGACGGAGCGATATTTTCAGGTGATGTGGTTGACGGAGCAGGAGGTCCTGAAGGCCATCGGGATTTATTTTGAGGGAAAGGCATTAGCATGGTACCGGTGAAGATAGCACGGGCCCCTTTTCGTACCTGGGAGGAGCTGTCAGCACTGATCGTGGATCGGTTCCAGGAGACATCGGGGGAGATTTCGACGAGCAGCTGTCGGCCCTGAGACAGGAGGGGACAATGATGGACTACGTGGATAGATTTGAGATGCTGAATAGCCGGGTGAAGGGGGTGACAGATGAGGTGATGATCGGAAACTTCATGAGGGGGCTGAAACCCTTTATACGGGCGGAGTTGCGGATGCAGAGCCCGTCGACCTTGGAAGATGTCTTTCGTTTGGCCCACAAGGCGGAGGAGAAGCATGCGGAGGAGAAAAGGATACGAGGGGCTTGGGAAAACCAGAGCACCCGCCCCACCCCTGCAACAGCTGCACAGAGGGTACCCACAGTTGCACCTGAGACTCGGGGAGAGGGCCACCCAGCTGCTCTCGGGCGGCGGATGACGGAGGCAGAGGTGAGGGAGAAGCGGGCCAAGGGGGTGTGCTTCCGTTGCGGCGAGAAGTTCACCCCTGGACACAGATGTGCGAGCCGCCTACTACAGATCACCATGGTACCCGACGAGGAGGGGTACGTGGGTGAGGAGGAGCCCGAGGAGGCACCGGTGGAGGAGGAGAAGTCTCATCTAGACTTCGCGGAGGTTTCCTTGAACTCTGTGGTAGGGTTCACTCCGAACCACACCATGATGTTATCAGGGCAGCTAGGGGACACGACGCTGATGGTGCTGATAGACAGTGGGGCCACCTACAATTTCATCTCCAACCGAGTAGTGGAGCGGCATGGGCTGTAGCTGAGCACGCTGGAGAAGTTTACCGTACTGCTGGGGACATGGAAGATGGAGGAGAGCAAGGGGCTCTGCAAGGGTCTGTGCCTGACCTTGCAGGGAGTGCAGATCATGGATGACTTCTTGCCCTTGGAGCTGGGCAACGTGGACATCATACTAGGGGTGCATTGGCTGAAGAAGCTGGGGGAGATGAAGGTGAACTGGAATCTTCTGAGGATGGAGTTTCAGGATGGGGAGCGAACCGTCGTGTTGACAGGGGACCCGACCATTTGTTTTTCATTAGTGGCCTTCAAAGCCATCACTCGGGCGTTGCGGGACGAAGGAGAAGGGTTCCTGGTGGAGTATCAGGGGATGACAGCTGAGGGGGATGAGCAGCGGGATGAGACCGTAGTGGAGGTTGAGCAGCTGCTAGAGCAGTACCAGGATGTCTTTGTCACGCCCCGCTTCCCAAAACAACAGAGGCGAAGCGTGACTAAGGCCCGCTTAGGCCAGAGCTGAGAAGCTCGGACCCAATAAGCGTCTGTAGGGATACCATTTTAAAATTTTCAGGTTCTTGCATTTATAAAGTTCGAAACAACAGAAAGTACAGAAGGAAAGTTGCATTCATTGATATAATTAATATCCAGCGAGCACGAAAGTCTAAAGAGAGGAAAACCTAAGCATGGCTGCAAACTATCGAAAGAGCAAACTAAAAGTAGTAACCTCTGAAGGTGGCGACTGAAAAGTCCTCAAGGTCTGGTCCTCGTCAGCACGTACTCTATGTTGACGTCCCGGGCTCCACGTACTCCAGTAAGTCTGTCGTGTCATCGGACTACGGCTCGACACCTGACGTACATCACCAAAGAAAGGAACTGTACGTCAGGTAAAGTCTACAAAGAAAGTCAGACTCTACTGCAAGTGTACCGACTATTTAACAATGGTTTACTGGTTGATTAGCATGCTGAGGTTATAACAGAGGTACAAAAGAAAGTAAACGCATCAGGAAAGTAAAACATGACAAATAGTAGTCGTAGCGTGTGCTACCAAACTACGGGACTAACCTAACAGGTGTCAAGACGAATCGGGACATGGCGGGACAAGACAAGACAAGTGTGACACGAAAGGGTTCACGCCTTACGGTTCGAGGGGGATCGGACCCTCTTACCGTGCGCACGCTCAACCCTACCCCAAACCCAAGTATTCAAGACAAGACAAGACAAGGGATCACTCGCTCTAGCTTGGCGAGTGCCATATTGCCCTCTGGGCTGCGTATCACGACAATGGATCACTCGGAGAGTGCCTTATTGCCCTCTGGGCTGTGTATCAAGACAAGGGATCACTCGGAGAGTGCCCTATTGCCCTCTGGGCTGTGTATCAAGACAAGGGATCACTCAGAGAGTGCCCTATTGCCCTCTGGGCTGTGCTAGACGGGACGGGACGTGACAAGACAGGAAAAGTTATTCTAGGGTGTCCACACGCACGCATACACAAGATAGTCCTACGATGTCAAAAGTTGTTGGGCTCAGACTTCGTCGTCAAGTCTGAGCCGTCAAGGGACGTCCCAGACGCTATCATTTCACGTCCGGTTCTCTTTGTTCACAATTAACAGTTCTAACAAACTAAGGCCTAAGCACGGCCAAAAGTGCAAGTGGATACACTTGCCTGCGGTGGTGAGTGTGTCGTCCTCCCGGAGCGTCTCGTCCAAGCGTCTCGTCAGCGGTAGCCTGTCTGAAATAGTGTCACGTCGACGGTGTCAGGTCTCGTTTTCAGTAATTCCTATTAGGGTTCGTGTCTAGGTTATCGGGACTATCCTATTCGTCAGAAATCACATTTTTAATGTTCAACCCTATTCGACGATCTATCGTATGTACACAGTCATCAAGTCCATTCGTCGATCTACGGTTCCACATCGTTTAAAAAGAGCAGAAAGTAAATTTAGTGATTAGGTTGCCAGTTTTAATTAGATTTTCGATGACTTAATGTGCGGGTTACTACGAGTAGGGTGATACCAACCTAGTATAACGATCGCGCGTGGATCTGGCGTCGGGTCTAGAAACGGCAGCGGATCGCGTCGCGACTCCTGTTCCCGGAACGTCTCGTCTCCCGTCTTTAGTATTCACGTGGTCGAACGGAAAGCGTGACTGTCTCTGCGTCATAAGATTTCAACATTAGGTTACATTAATTTAGCTGATTAAAAGTCATAACTATATATAGTACATCTTAAGTTACATATAAGTCATTATCACTAATATACTAACATTAATGAAACTTACTACTAACCTATATAATGAATGTAATATTAATTTAGGTTTAACATGTGTATACTGAGGTTAAATAACAAGCTATAGGGCATTGTTATAATTATTTAAACATTAACCTATTGACCAATATTCGATTCTGCTATAAACCAATATTATCTTATGAATTAATTACACTAACTATTTATATTCCTACGTATAATGGCATACTAATTAGCATGCTGCCACAAAGTAGAATGTGAACCAACTTATCACTTACCGATATGCACATGCAGGTTGGAAACGGCGAGCGGCGTGGCTAGTGGCGTCTCCGGAGAAGAGGCGCTGCGGGAGTAGGGAGGCGCCGGTGGTCGAAGCGCTGGGTCATCGGAGGGGTCCGCGAGGCCGTCGGACGACGGTGGTCGAGGGGACAACGGCGGCAGATGGTGGGGAGAGGGCGAGGCGCCGTGCGAGGTGGACGGGTGGCAGACCAAGGCAGTTGTACGTGTGAGGCGTCGAGAGAGGACGCCGGAGTCGGGGAAGGGCGCAGTCTGAGCGGGGGTCGGGGTTTGGCTGCCGCGGGCTCGTCGGGATGAGGAGTGTTCGGGAACGAGCGGACGGCGGAGAGTATGGGGGCGACGGCTGAGTGAAGAGGAAGGGGCACCGACGTCTCGTTGAGGTGTGTGCGAGGCGATGGATGCAACCTCGGCGCTCGGTCGTCAGCGTCAGTCGGCCTCCGATGGAGAGGGCGAGGCGAGAGAGAGAGAGAGAGAGAGAGAGAGAGAGAGAGAGAGAGAGAGAGAGAGAGAGAGAGAGAGCAGGAGAAAGAAATATTTCGAGCTGGGTAACACGTTGGCGGCTGAGAGCACGTTAAACCTAGGTATAGCCTTAGTATAATTATATAGGGAAAGAAATGAGAGATAGGGAAAACGTGTATGAGTGGAGAGAGATTGTGGGGTACGGTTGCAAGTTGGTGGGATATGCTCAACAGTAAAAATCTCCACCCATTGAAAAGCCAAGGAACTCACGTGTTCAGTTGGTATTTTAAAAAATCAAATGTTGACCTTGTTAACATTTGCTTTGATTGGTTTTTATTTTATTTTATTATTATTCAAAAACTTTAGTTTAAATATATATATATATATAACTCCTGCTAAAGCATCCTGAGCTAATGGGGGGGGGGGGGGGGGTTAGGATAACTTAAGTTTGTTGAAAGGAAAAAATGCACAGAAACAACGAATTCAAATTAATTTAAAAAAATAAAGTTTTTAATAATAAAAGTGTGATATGTAGAATAGGTCTACAGACATCCAAAAATAAAAAGGAAAATACTGGGATGATCGCGCCTCCGAGAGGATCGAGAATACGGGGTTCGGTCGCGCGTCTGAACTACGGACAATGGTAATAAAAATCAAAACACAAAACGCACACAAAACACAGCTACTCGCTAAAAAATACGTACCGTCGGAAAGTGACCGTTACATTCTACCCACCTTAGAAATGATTCCGTCCTTGGAATCACTTATACTAATAATAATATTATCTATCTAATCTTATACCCGCAATTCTCATATCTACACATAGAGATCGCTAATCCTATAACTTCAAATGACGTTCCTCAATAATCCATCACAACACGTCTCTTCACTGGATAATGCTACAACTAGAATCACGCCCTAGCATCTGACTATAGATCCATATTACCGTCCACAATTTAACAATCATCATGTCCCCAATATCTCATCCGTCACCTTAACTCATAATTCTATTCCCCAAAATCAATGAACCAGAAACTACATCTATCCTTACTCTTAACATCTAACCTCCTAATAATACTAAAATCCATCTTCATAACATCTCATTCATCTCAATATGTCGTATTACTTCCAATGTCTTCTCACGTCAACTTAATAATCGAACTTGATGCTTTAAATGTTCTACTCATTCTCATGATCACTCCAAATCATACTATCCCGTCCTAGCTACTCTTATTTATCACTCGTCCAAGTTTCAGATCGATTAAGTACTCATCTCCCTATACATGATTTCATCCAATCAGAGTTCTCCATTGGGTCCTTCACACATCAGTATTATAAATAAGTCTTGGACAGCTCATTCTTTTCATCTAAATGATTCTAATCTCCTATCTTGGTGTGCCAAAATTAATTAATCATCGCTATTACATATCTCACCACACACTATACCTACCCGCACACAAGGTCTTATAATAACAATAGGTAGTCCTAATAATATTACAACAATAAACACAACATTTCGAAGAGAGAAAGAAGGGAGAATCGAAGGGAAAACTTAAGGCCAATGAAATATTTTTTTTAAAACATGTGGGTAAAAACATGTGGAGTGGTGGTAATGGTTGAGGGAGAATAAGGGGTCGTGATCTTGTGAGCTAGTTTCAAAAACTTTAAAGATTTGGTTTAAAAAGAAAACAAAAGTTTTGTTACAATTGCATGCAGCCAAAGATAAGCTATACTATAATACGAAAGACTAGGTCTAAGGCCTACCATGACGTTATCCACACAAATCTGAATACCATCATTCGGACAACTCCATATGTATATCACGGTCCACACTGAGTATACATACAAGACACAAGGGACAATCATCAAGATCCTAAAGGTAACACACTCCTACAGGTCTACACACTCTACCAATACTCATGCACCACGACGACATCACAAATCAAAGGGCCCCCTACTAAACTAGAGTTGCCACAGGCAACGACGAGCACTAATGTCTAAAAAAAGAAAGGAAGGAAGCCGAAACTAAAAGCGAAAAGGAACAAGATCGAAAAGAGAGAAAAAAAAAACGAGTTTGGATAAGGCGAGGATAAGGAGATAAATGGTTGGATGTAACTAAGATATTGCTCAGAATTATAAAATAGATGAAAGAAGAATTACGTGTAAAATATGGTATCATATACTTTATACTTATAAAAAGTAGAAATAGTGAGCAGATGGTAGAAAATATTGCAACTCGGAAAAAGAGTTAGCCGAAGGAAAAAGAGGAGGGTGAGATAGTGATTGTTTTGCAACGAAAAATTAGTTTATACAAAAATTCTTTTGAAGTATGAGCACGATGAACGACTGATATATATATATATATAAATTGAAGCTCTCTTTTTAGCTTAGAAAGTATTCTAAAAGTACGTACGGTAAGTGGGAAAAAAAGAAAAAAATAATAATAATAAATAAATTTCGTAGTTTAGAAAAAAATGATATATTGAATTTTCAAAATGGTAACAAAGTTTTAAAACTGAAAGACGAAAGATACCGATTCGAAAATAAGTACGAGATAGTAACTTAAAATTTACGACCAAGAAGGTTTCAAAATCAGTGAAAGAATTTTAACTCAACCGAAAACAAGAAATTTTAAATATATAATAAAGGGGTTTTCAAAGAAATTAAGCTGAGCGATGAACTTAATAAGGAATTTCGAAAATACTTTTAGAGGAAGCAGAATTGGCAAAGGGAGAGATTTGAAGGATCAACGATAATCGTCAGGAAACGATCACGTGAATCGGGAGAAAGGAAAATGATCGCATGATGGATACCCCTAGGATATGATTCATGAAAGCTACGATGGAACTCTACGGCCGATAACACAAAAGTGTAATGATCAGGAAGACGCTAGAAGTCAGGGGTTCTAGTTATCGGGCCATCTAAAGATCAGGAGAACTCAGCACTAAGTCTCCCTAATGAACTATACTGTAATAGAGAGATCTCAGGGAAAGGCCCTAAGAGAATCAAGATTACGCTCTGCTGGGCCAGAAGGATGGACCTGAGCGAATGACTAAAAGGACTCTAGAAATCTAACATGATCAGAACCGGGTGAGAGGCCAGTAGGGTATCCTAAGACGTGTATGACTAAATCTCAACCAAGGCGCCTCACTATCAAACCTGGATGTCTATCTAAGTCCTCTTACCATCTAAGACAAGGAAAACCTAATTTAGACTTGTACATGTTAAACTGGACATTAAATGAATGCGGTACTTTTATTGTTCCAAACTTTTTGCATGACCTGCATGAGCCACCACTAAAACCTGTCACGCCCCGCTTCCCAAAACAACGGAGGCGAAGCGTGACTAAGGCCCGCTTGGGCCAGAGCTGAAAAGCTCGGACCCAATAAGCGTCTGTAGGGGTACCATTTTAAAATTTTCAGGTTCTTGCATTTATAAAGTTCGAAACAACAGAAAGTACAGAAGGAAAGTTGCATTCATTAATATAATTAATATCCAGCGATCACGAAAGTCTAAAGAGAGGAAAGCCTAAGCATGGCTACAAACTATCGAAAGAGCAAACTAAAAGTAGTAACCTCTAAAGGTGGCGACCGAAAAGTCCTCAAGGTCTGGTCCTCGTCAGCACGTACTCTATGTTGACGTCCTCGGGCTCCACGTACTCCAGTAAGTCTGTCGCGTCATCGGACTCCGGCTCGACACCTGACGTACAGCACCAAAGAAAGGAACTGTACGTCAGGTAAAGTCTACAAAGAAAGTCAGACTCTACTGCAAGTGTACCGACTATTTAACAATGGTTTACTGGTTGATTAGCATGCTGAGGTTATAACAGAGGTACAAAAGAAAGTAAACGCAGCAGGAAAGTAAAACGTGACAAGTAGTAGTCGTAGCGTGTGCTACCAAACTACGAGACTAACCTAACAGGTGTCAAGACGAATCGGGACATGGCGGGACAAGACAAGACAAGTGTGACACGAAAGGGTTCACGCCTTACGGTTCGAGGGGGATCAGACACTCTTACCGTGCGCACGCTGATGCGATTCGGGTCTACACTAAGCGGAGCGGCGCGCACCCACGGGGGTGACTTACCATTTTGCTCATTGGCGAGTTGTGTGTTTAGCAATTTTATTCTTTTGCTCATTAGTCGAGTTGTGTGTTTAGCCATTAGAGGGCTTATTAGACTTTTACTTATTTTCATGTTTAGGAGGGGTTAAAAGCCTACGAGCCGGCCCTAGTTTATTTTTTATCGAAGAACGATCATTTGAGAGTAGTTTCTTGTTAGGGATTTGGGGGATTAGGCTTGATCCATCAATTCAAGCTAGGGAGAGATCCACTCCAGAAGGGATCGCCTATCTTAATATCAAATTTCTTTTCTTTCTTTCCACTAAAAATCTGAACTTTTGCTACGATTAACCCAAATCGTATCAATTTGGTATCAATTTGGTATCAGAGCACTCGATTCTATGGCGAGCACACGAGCGACTGCGACGAAAACTCTGGAGGAGCGACTGGATGCGGAGATCTCAGGGTTGCGGAAGGAGATGACGGATATGAAGGAAGAGATCCAGGCAGATCTGAGCGCAACCATGGATGAGAAGATGAATCAGATGTTGGAGCGATACTCGCGCGAGATGAAGGAGGGGTTTGCCGAGATGGCGAAGATATTTCAGCAGCAATTTTTTCAGCGAGATCCGGATCCGAAATCGTCCGGATCTTCAGATCTGATCTCGCGAACAAACCCGGAAAACGGTGACGGTGGAAGGCAAGCCCTAGCCCTAGGGTTTGAAGGATGGACTTCCCCTTCATGGGAGGACGCCACGGGACGAAGGGAGGAAGGGCGGGCCCACCAGGGGCCCGCCGGTGATCGGCCGCCCCCAACTGGGGGCGGCGAAGGCGGGCGGCCCCCGTTTCGGGGCCGCCGGAGGTCAACCGCCCCCTTTTGGGGGCGGCGAACAACAGCGGGCCCACCTGGGGCCCGCTGGGGGTTTTCCGCCCCCCATGGGGGGCGGCGGAGGATGGCGCCCCCAATCTGGGGGCACGGGAGGGATTCCGCCCCCGGCGGGGGGCGGAAATGGCAGGCGGGCCCACCTGGGGCCCGCAGATGGAGATCCGCCGCCCGTGGGGGGTGGAGGGTGGCAGACCCACTTGGGGCCCACAGGAAATGGGCGGACCCCGTGGGGGGGCGGCGAGGACGGACGGGCCCATCTGGGGCCCGCAGGAGGATTTCCCCCTCCTTTTGGGGGCGTCGGAGAGGGGTGGCTACGTGGGGGACCCCGACGGGAGCATGTTGATGTGTGGGATGATGTGGGCGGACTCGCCAACGAGAGGGCCAGGGGAGATGAAGGACGGTGGAGAGCAGAGGAGCATCCTTACCAGAGGCGTCAGGTAACCAACGGGGAAGTGCCACCACGAGGTGACACCAACCCAGAGACGAGGATGAGGAAGTTGAAGGCACCGCTGTTCGATGGGAAGGACCCCGATGGGTGGATTTACCAGATAGAGAGGTATTTTGATGTCACAGGCTTCACGGAGGCGGAGAGACTGAGGGCGGTAGCATTGAGCTTCGAGGGTGAGGCTCTTGGGTGGTACAGGTGGACCCAGAAGCAGAGGCCGATACGGACGTGGAGGGAGCTGACAGAGTGCCTCATGGAGAGGTTTCAGGAGACCTACGCGGGAGGGCTGTTTGAGCAGTTGTACACCTTGCGGCAGGATGGGACCGTGAGGGACTATATCACAAAGTTCGAGACACTCGCGAGCCGAGTGGATGGTGTGTCTGCTGAATCGCTGGAGGGGAATTTTTTGAAGGGGTTGAAACCAGTCGTGAGAGCGGAGCTGGGAGTACATGACCCTCAGGGTCTGGCAGCCATGATGCGAGTGGCTAGGAGAGTGGAGGACAGGTTGGCTGAAGAGAGAAAGTTTAGGGTGTCCGGGGGCGGATCGACATACCGCAGTCCAGCACCTACTGAGACAACCCAGACCACTGTGGGGGCACCGGCGACGGCCAGGGGGGATGCGACGGAGACGCGACCGGGAGGGCAGACTCGCCGTATGACAGAGGCCGAGATGAGGGAGCGGAGGGCTAATGGCCTTTGCTTCAAGTGTGACGAGAGGTTCACACCAGGGCATCGTTGCACAGGGAGGGCCATACAGCTGGAGGTGGCAGCAGAGGAGGATCTTGTGGTGATGCTTGACAGAGGTGGGGACGAGTCAGAGCCGCGCCCACACTTAGATTAGAGAAGATGGACACCATCATCAGACTACAACCTTGAGGACAAGGTTCATTTTTTGGGGGGGGAGTAATGATGCGATTCGGGTCTACACCAAGCGGAGCGGCGCGCACCCACGGGGGTGACTTACCATTTTGCTCATTGGCGAGTTGTGTGTTTAGCAATTTTATCCTTTTGCTCATTAGTCGAGTTGTGTGTTTAGCCATTAGAGGGCTTATTAGACTTTTACTTATTTTCATGATTAGGAGGGGTTAAAAGCCTACGAGCCGGCCCTAGTTTATTTTTTATCGAAGAACGATCATTTGAGAGTAGTTTCTTGTTAGGGATTTGGGGGATTAGGCTTGATCCATCAATTCAAGCTAGGGAGAGATCCACTCCAGAAGGGATCGCCTATCTTAATATCAAATTTCTTTTCTTTCTTTCCACTAAAAATCTGAACTTTTGCTACGATTAACCCAAATCGTATCAATTTGGTATCACACGCTCAACCCTACCCCAAACCCAAGTATTCAAGACATGACAAGACAAGGGATCACTCGCTCTAGCTTGGCGAGTGCCCTATTGCCCTCTGGGCTGTGTATCAAGACAAGGGATCACTCGGAGAGTGCCCTATTGCCCTCTGGGCTGTGCAAGACGGGACGGGACGTGACAAGACATGAAAAGTTATTCTAGGGTGTCCACACGCACGCACACACAAGATAGTCCTACGATGTCAAAAGTTGTTGTTGGGCTCAGACTTCGTCGTCAAGTCTGAGCCGTCAAGGGACGTCCCGGACGCTATCATTTCACGTCCGGTTCTCTTTGTTCACAGTTAACAGTTCTAACAAACTAAGGCCTAAGTACGGCCAAAAGTGCAAGTGGATACACTTGCCTGCGGTGGCGAGTGTGTCGTCCTCCCGGAGCGTCTCGTCCAAGCGTCTCGTTTGCGGTAGTCCGTCTGAAATAGTGTCACGTCGACGGTGTCAGGTCTCGTTTTCAGTAATTCCTATTAGGGTTCGTGTCTAGGTTATCGGGACTATCCTATTCGTCAGAAATCACATTTTTGATGTTCAGCCCTATTCGACGATCTATCGTATGTACACAGTCATCAAGTCCATTCGTTGATCTACGGTTCCACATCGTTTAAAAAGAGCAGAAAGTAAATTTAGTGATTAGGTTGCCAGTTTTAATTAGATTTTCGATGACTTAATGTGCGGGTTACTACGAGTAGGGTGATACCAACCTAGTATAACGATCGCGCGTGGATCTGGCGTCGGGTCTGGAAACGACAGCGGATCGCGTCGCGACTCCTGTTCCTGGAACGTCTCATCTCCCGTCTTTAGTATTCACGTGGTCGAACGGAAAGCGTGACTGTCTCTGCGTCATAAGATTTCAACATTAGGTTACATTAATTTAGCTGATTAACTAGTCATAACTATATATAGTACATCTTAAGTTACATATAAGTCATTATCACTAATATACTAACATTAATGAAACTTACTACTAACCTATATAATGAATGTAATATTAATTTAGGTTTAACATGTGTATACTGAGGTTAAATAACAAGCTATAGGGCATTGTTATAATTATTTAAACATTAACCTATTGACCAATATTCGATTCTGCTATAAACCAATATTATCTTATGAATTAATTACACTAACTATTTATATTCCTACGTATAATGGCATACTAATTAGCATGCTGCCACAAGGTAGAATGTGAACCAACTTATCACTTACCGATATGCACATGCAGGTTGGAAACGGCGAGCGGCGTGGCTAGTGGCGTCTCCGAAGAAGAGGCGCTGCGGGAGTAGGGAGGCGCCGGTGGTCGAAGCGCTGGGTCATCGGAGGGGTCCGCGAGGCCGTCAGACGGCGGTGGTCGAGGGGACAACGGTGGCAGATGGTGGGGAGAGGGCGAGGCTGCTGAAGGGGCGAGGCGCCGTGCGAGGTGGACGGGTGGCAGACCACGACGGTTGTACGTGCGAGGCGTCGAGAGAGGACGCCGAAGTCGGGGAAGTGCGCAGTCTGAGCGGGGGTCGGGGTTTGGCTGCCGCGGGCTCGTCGGGATGAGGAGTGTTCGGGAATGAGCGGACGGCGGCGAGTATGGGGGCGACGGCTGAGTGAAGAGGAAGGGGCACCGGTGTCTCGTTGAGGTGTGTGCGAGGCGATGGATGCAACCTCGGCGCTCGGTCGTCAGCGGCAGTCGGCCTCCGATGGAGAGGGCGAGAGAGAGAGAGAGAGAGAGAGAGAGAGAGAGAGCATGAGAAAGAAATATTTCGAGCTGGGTAACACGTTGGCGGCTAAGAGCACGTTAAACCTAGGTATAGCCTTAGTATAATTATATAGGGAAAGAAATGAGAGATAGGGAAAACGTGTATGAGTGGAGAGAGATTGTGGGGTACGGTTGCAAGTTGGTGGGATATGCTCAACAGTAAAAATCTCCACCCATTGAAAAGCCAAGAAACTCACCTGTTCAGTTGGTTTTTTTTAAAATCAAATGTTGACCTTGTTAACATTTGCTTTGATTGGTTTTTATTTTATTTTATTATTATTCAAAAACTTTAGTTTAAAAAAAAATATATATAACTCCTGCTAAAGCATCCCGAGCTAATGGGGGGGGGGGGGGGGGGTTTAGGATAACTTAAGTTTGTTGAAAGGAAAAAAATGCACAGAAACAACGAATTCAAATTAATTTAAAAAAAATAAAGTTTTTAATAATAAAAGTGTGATATGTAGAATAGGTCTACAGACATCCAAAAATAAAAAGGAAAATACTGGGATGATCGCGTCTCCGAGAGAATCGAGAATACGGGGTTCGGTCACGCGTCTGAACTATGGACAATGGTAATAAAAATCAAAACACAAAACGCACACAAAACACAGCTACTCGCTAAAAAATACGTACCGTCGGAAAGTGACCGTTACAGTCTTTCAGGACCCGCAGGGGCTACCACTATCCAGAGGGCACGAGCACGCAATTGTATTGCGTAATGGAGCAGTATCGGTGAGTGTGCGACCGTACCGGTACCCACATGTGCAGAAGGACGAGATTGAGCGGATGGTGCGGGAGATGCTGCAGGCTGGGGTAATCCAGCCAAGTGTGAGTCCTTTTTCGAGCCCAGTGTTGCTGGTGAAGAAAAAGGACTGGAGTTGGAGATTCTGTGTCGATTACCGAGCGTTGAATAAGGAAACTGTCGCTGACAAGTTTCCCATTTCGGTAATCGACGAGCTGCTAGACGAGCTACATGGGGCGGCGATCTTTTCGAAGATCGACTTGAGGGCAGGATACCACCAGATCCTGATGCGGCCTAAGGATGTGCCGAAGAATGCCTTTCGTACCCACGAGGGGCACTACGAGTTCCGAGTCATGCCGTTCGGCTTGACGAACACTCCTTCGACTTTCCAGGCCTTGATGAACAAGGTCTTCCAGCCCTTTCTGCGGAGGTTCATTATCGTTTTCTTTGACGATATTCTCGTCTACAGCAGGAGCATGGTGAAGCATTTGGACCACTTGGAGATAGTCTTCCGAGAGTTGATGGCGCAGCAGTTGTTCGCCAACCAGAAGAAGTGTAGCTTCGGTCAGGCACGGATCGAGTACCTGGGGCATGTTGTTTCAGTGGAGGGGGTGGAGGCCGACAGGTCGAAGATAGCGGCTATGCTGGATTGGCCGGTACCTACTAAACTGCGGGCTCTTCGGGGATTCTTGGGTCTGACGGGTTACTATCGGAAGTTCGTTAAGGGGTACAGCACTATAGCCTGGCCCCTTACCGAACAGCTCAAGAAGGACGGATTCCATTGGGGGGGAGGAGGCCACCAAGGCTTTTGAGGCCTTGAAGGTGGCAATGACGACGACGCCAGTTCTTGCTTTACCAGACTTCAGCATATCCTTTGTGGTAGAGACTGACGCGTCGGGGTATGGATTGGGGGCAGTGCTTATGCAGGAGGGACTGCCCATAGCCTATTTCAATCAGGTGCTGTCTGCTAGAGCACGGCTGAAGTCGGTATATGAGCGAGAGCTGATGGCCATTTGTCTTTGCGGTGACAAAGTGGTGGCCCTACTTGTTGGGCAGATAGTTCGTGGTTAGGACGGATCAGCGGAGCCTCAAGTACCTTTTGAAGCAGCGGCTGGTTACTGAGGAGCACCAGCGTTGGTTGTCCAAGCTGGTGGGGTACTGATTCGACATCGAGTACATGCCGGGGTTGGATAACAAGGCTGCTGATGCCTTGTCTCGTCAGGAGGAGAGCGTGGACCTGAGGGCTCTGTCGCGACCGATGTGGCTGGACTGGGAGCCCATCTTGCAAGAGGCGGAGAGTGACGATGAGTTGGAGCAGATCTGCGAGTTGCTGCGACAGGGAAAGGATGTGCTGACAGGGTATTCCTTGCAGGGGCGCGGATCGCTTAACCAGGGAGGTTGGTATTACCGCGGGCTTCATCATTTATACCGGTCCTGTTTTAGGAGTTCCACAGCTCAGCGACGGGAGGTCACTCGGGGGTACAGCAGACATACCAGAGGATGGCTCGAGAGGTGTACTGGCCCGGTATGCGGAGGAGTGTGGCCCAGTTAGTAGCAGCTTGTGACGTCTACCAGTGTCACAAGTATATGGCCATGGCACCAGCAGGGCTATTACAGCCGTTAGAGCTGTCAAACAGGGTCTGGGAGGAGGTCACGATGGACTTCATTGACGGACTGCCCCGTTCAGAGGGATATACGGTGATCTTCGTCGTGGTAGACCGATTGAGTAAGTATGCCCACTTCATACCACTGAGGCATCCTTACACAGCAGTCTCGGTGGCCACAACGTTCGTTCGGGAGGTGATACGCCTGCACGAGATACTGGCTTCCATAGTGTCTGACAGGGACCAGGTCTTCATGAGCGGGTTCTGACGGAAACTCTTCAGGGTACATGGTACGGTCCTTAAGAGGAGTACGGCATACCACCCACAGACGGACGGCCAGACGGAGGTGGTGAACCGCTCTATAGTGACCTATCTGCGGTGCTTCGCTTCGGAGACGCCTCGACAGTGGCACAGGTGGTTGGCGTGGGCATAATATTGGTACAACACATCGTACCACTCTGCAGCAGAGACAACCACATTCAGGATCCTCTACGGGCGAGATCCACCGTCATTGCTTCACTTCGGTGATAGACAGACACCGGTATCGCAGGTTGAGGCTTATATGGGAGAGAGGGATGCTATATTGGAGGAGCCGCGGAGACATCTATTGAGGGCCCAGCAGGTGATGAAGGCCCGGGCAGATGGCCATCGGCGGGACGTCCACTTTCAGGAGGGAGATATGGTATATCTCAAGCTGCGATCCTACATGCAGAAGACGTTAGCTCGGAGGCAGAATGAGAAACTGGCAGCTCGCTACTAAGGCCCATACCAGATTGAGGCCAAGATTGGGAAGGTGGCCTATCGGTTGCGCCTGCCACCTTCTTCTACGATACATCCGGTGTTCCATGTGTCGCAGCTTCGGAGAGCGATTGGGGACCAGTCAGCCACGTCTACTCTACCACATATACTTACGGAGGACATGGAGGTACTGCTGGAGCCTATGGATGTGCGGACAGTTCATCAGGGACCGGGACGGCGAAAGGAGGTGCTGATCTACTGGGTGGGCCTACCCGACTGTGACGCCACGTGGGAGGCATATGACGTGGTCCGGGAGCAGTTCTCAGATTTTCACCTTGAGGACATGTGGCTCTTTTAGGGGGGTATTGATGCGGACGCACCCACCCCATCGGCTACCGAGGATGCGGGACCACCTATCGTGACATACGTGAGGCGTAGGAGGTGCGAGGTCATCATGTAGTGGGTTTAGTGGATCTAGGGGTATTCTAGTCTTTTCAGACTAGATTAGTAAATCCCCATTTTTTCTATTTATTAGGGCTAGCCGCCTTTGTTATTTTCTTATGCTTGATTTATGAAGAAACTTGTTAGTCCTCCTCGAGAAGGTTCTTAGGATTTGATTCGACATTCAAAGCTAGGAGATAGGGTTTCGTCTCGAAGGAAACTCAACTTATTTGTAGTTCTTCACATTTCTTATCTATAAAAAAAAATCCTCTTTTTACATTTTCCACTTTTAAATTTATCGATTTGCTTATACGATCTCTCGGATCGTATCAAAAACCCTCTAGTTTATTTCTTTAGTTAATTTCTTAGATAATTTGTCTTAGGGTTTTCCCTATTTCCCTTAGATTAATCCCTAGTTAATTGTTGTATCGATTTGTAATAGTTATTTAGCAAGTAGTTGATTTGTAGTAGTGTTTTGATAATTTCAGATCTGAAATATCAATAAAAATCCCCATTTTATCATCAAACCCTAATGGATCGCATCATTTGATATCAGAGCATCAGATCCATGGCGAACATGAGATCCAAGGAGCGGATTGATTTGTTGGAAGATAAGATGGAGAAAATTGAGAGCAAAAATGAAGAACTCCAAGGGGTAAGGAAGGAAGCGGCGGAACAATTGGATCAGAGCTTAGTGCAACTTATGGAGTTCATGCAACAAAATTCGGCGGCAACAAATCAAAGCATAGCGGCTCTTGGAGAAAAGCTAGAAGGGAGTATAAATGCGCAATCTTTGATGAAGGGGAAGGAGAAATATGATATTTTTGAAGAGGGACTCCTCGCCGATGCTGATACTTACTTTGGAAAAGACGAAGAGGAGGCCGAGAGGGAGAACCAACAAATCGGGGGCTTCCATACACTCTGACAACGCTGTTCGACAGATCTAGAGGGCCGAAGGGTCTGCTCGACCACCTCTCCACATCCGGGAGGTGCGCCCAACCTCGGGGGGGGGGGGGGGGGGGGGATGACCCCCCGACAACAAGGAGGGGGCCCGGTGAACCTGCTGGGGGGCCTACAGGCCCCGCCAGCCCAAACCGGGGCCCCGTAAGCCCCAGCCGCAGCAAGCGGAGGCCAGTTGACCTAGTTCTGGGGTCGGTAGGCCCCGTCGCCCCAATTAGTGGGCCTGCCAACCCTAAGGGGTGTTGACAGGCCCCACCCCCCTTTCCGGAGGTTCCGTGGGCCTAGTACGGGGCCCGACAGACGCAACCACCATCATTTCAGCCGCAGAATGGGACTTTTGGAGCCTTTCAGCCACCCGAAGCACATCAACAATTTTTTGGAGAGCCGACGAATTTTTCCCTGCCTTTTGGGGGATTACAAGAGATTGGAGGGGGCAACAGGATCTCCACAGAGCACCCCAGGAGAACTATGGTCGACAACATGATGGAGACGATTGGAGTGGTCGAGCAGCTTGGGGTGACCTGCCTTGGGATGGTGCAGATGGAGGAGCTCGGAATCCAGGCGCATGGTATGTGCAGGAGGGTCCACATCTATTTTAGTCGAGACGCCATGATCATCCACAAGAGAGAGGATGATTTACTGGGGAGAATCAGGTGAGGAAGCTGAAGATGCCAGTTTTCGAGGGGGGGATCCCGATGGTTTGTTATATCATACGGAGAGGTATTTTGAGGTGGCAATCGTACATGAGGATGACTGGCTCAGGGAAGTGGGAGTCTGCTTGGAGGGAGAGGTACTGGGGTGGTTCAGATGGACACATCAGCAGAGGCCTTTCCGTACTTGGGAAGAGTTCACTACCCTCTTGCTGGAACGTTTTGGGGAGGTGCAGTCTGTGGATGTTTTCGAGAAGTTGTATACTCTGAGACTGAATGGCATGGTACTAGATTACATCAAGAAATTTGAGGTGCTGTCTAGTAGAGTTTGCGGGGTGTCGTCGGAATCCTTGGAGGGGTGCTTCATGAAGGGATTGAAGCCCACCATTAAATTTGAGCTAAGGATCCAGAAGCTTCCAGATCTGCGAGAGCGGATGAATCTGGCGAGTATGGTGGATGATCATCAGGACTCAGAGAGGAGGGCCCACAGAGCGTGTGGATGCTCCTCTTTTCGGGGGCAGGATCCTGTAGGGGGACAGAAGACGACCACAGGGGGAGGAGCAGCCACAGACAGGGCATCGGCCAGCAAGGAGAATAGGGTGGAGCCACGACCTGGAGGACAGACACAAAGGATGATGGAGGCGGAGAGTCTTGGCAGGGGGCAATGGTATGTGTTTCAAATGCGACGAGAAATTTACTTCAGGGCACGATGCGATGACCGTAGTCTTCAGATCCTGATAATGAATGACGATGAAGAGGATGGAGATGGCGTGATAATGCTGGAAGCTGGCGAGGAAGAGGAACATAAGCACCTGCACGTGGAGGAGCCTGTCCACACACTTCACGCACCACCTTGAGGACAATGTGAGTTTTCGGGGGCGGAGTAATGATGCGGCTTTGATTTTGGCCCATGGGCATTTTAGTAAATTAACAATTTCTGTAATGTTTTTCTATTTAAAGCATTGAGCCGGTCCTTACGGGGTTTATGCGAGAGTTGTGAAGAAAACACTCTAGTTTATGTTTTTAGTTTATGTTTTAGATAATTTGTCTTAGGCTTTTCCCTATTTCCCTTAGATTAATCCCTAGTTAATTGTTGTATCGATTTGTAATAGTTATTTAGTAAGTAGTTGATTTGTAGTAGTGTTTTGATATTTTCAGATATGAAATATCAATAAAAATCCCCTTTTTACCATCAAACCCTAGTGGATCGTGATGCGATCCACTATATTTCAGATTTGAAATTGTCAAAACACTACTACAAATCAACTACTTGCTAAATAATTATTACAAATTGATCGAACAATTAACTAGAGATTAATCTAAGGGAAATAGGGAAAAGCTGAAGACAAATTATCTAAGAAATAAACTAGAGGGTTTTCTTCAAAAATCTTGCGTAAACCCCAATAGGGCCGGCTTAAGGCTTTAAATAGAAAAAACATTACAGAAATTATCAATTTACTAAGATGCCCATGGGCCAAAATCCAAGCCGCATCAGGAAGCTTCTAATTCACATGATGCACTAAGTGCGGTTGTCTGTCATTTGTTTGTTTGCTACCTTTTTCTTTATCTTTAAGGATTACTTCCCGTAGAACTTATGGCCAATGGTTTTTGTTTCTCAAAACATCAATAGAGGTATATCTAGTTTGTTGTAGAAAACTATTGTGCAGCCATAAAAGAGCTTGTTCATGTACAAGTGATACACACACAGAGTTCGACAGGATAGAGAACAAACGTCACACTTCAAAGGGAACATTATGTTCTTCTGCCTGTGATGTAAATAAAAACTTTTCATGGATCTTACAATTATTCATTATGTATTTTGATTGACATTTACACTATAACATTGATCAAGGACAAGTACAGGTATGATATGAGCAGAAATTTTTGTTTGGTATGAATGGTTGCAAAGATTTAGTTGTTGGTTCCATGGTGAGAAATGAAAGGTAATGTTCAAAAGTTTGGTTAGTTGAGCATTGCATTAGCTTCTTAAATTGAAGGCTGCTATGCCTATGGCTTTAAAACTGATCATATGGCAAGATCGAATGTCTCTCTGTATGCAAGTTAGATTTAAGAAGGTTTCATAGTTTTCATATCTTTTCTCCATTTTCACTATTTGACGTGGGTGTAGCTACACACGTAAAGAGAAGAACGAAGTTATGTGTGTTGGTGGTCTTTCTGTCAGTGAGAGTGAACAGGTTATCATTATAGATATCACTTGTCTTACATGATTATTTCCTTGTTTTAAGGACATAATGCATAGTTCTGTGTTAGAGTACAATTCAGTTGAATTGAATATTCATTCAAGAAAAATACATCTAAGATATCAAGTGGAGAACTCAAGTAAAATATTTACAGAGAACACACGCGCACGCTCACACAAGTTATTTTGTCATTTGACGTGATTGATGTAAACGTACATGTGGTAAATGTTAACCTGTGGTGAGTTCTCAAGTTGGAAAAAGTAATAGAAACATCCAAGTAATAGAAACATCATGTTAGGGAGAAATACTAAGAAGATATGGCAAAGGAAGTTTGTTTTTAAATTTTTTAATGTCTGTATCTTGCTACCCCAACATCTTGAAGGTACAAAGGAAACAAAATCCATGACTATGTATCACAAACTAACATCAATCTGGCATTGTGTAACACCCCCAATCTGAACTTCTTAGTAGGTCACCCACCTAGGTTGCTTTCACCCAAGCACGCTTTACCATCTAGTGTTGTACCATGGATTTTCCTTAAAAATGATAGCTACGATTAACTTTTCAGTTCATAGAAACTATTATATAGTTCTGTGTGACATGCCACTTTATTCCATATGGCATTTTACTCTGTATAGCACTTGGTTTCACATTTTTGGCTAGTGTTATGATCTGATACTATTTGTAACGCATCGAATGAGTGTTGTCCAGAAGGTTACCAATCATCGATTGCTCTTACCCTTGCTCTTACCTGAAAATGCTTAGCCACTGAACTACATGGTTTCTCCTCACAAATACTAGTTATAATAAAATTCTGAGTCATAAAAATTATTATATTCCAGAAAATCACATATTTTATATCTGATATGGGATTCTTCCCTCTTGTGATGTTACAATTGCCTGGAAAAGCAAGCTTTACATATCTACATGGAGTTAGAATAATTTTATTGAACTTTCCACGTAGTATATGTGAGTACAAATGTTGTTACTTAATGATGAAATATTCCAGCTACTGACATGTAGTCTATCATTCAAGTTGGTGACATCTTCATGCATACGTAAGTTATAATATTGTGATTAAACAGACGGTCTGGTTCGAGTTTGGCAAAACCCCCAACCCGAGCTGAACCAGGTTAATTCCTAACCGAACCAGAACAAACTGGTTCAAAACGATGGTTCAGGTTGGGCTTTCAGCCTATTAAGAGTTTCTGCTATTTGGCCTTCAAATTTTGGTTGTAATCTCCAAAAATCACAAAACAAACACATAAAATGTATGGGAGAATAAGTTTCTTTTAATTTTAGTTCATGTTAAAATTTGTAGTGTGACCATCATTATCACAACATTACCTCTGTTCAAATTTATTTGTTTATCACGTAATTTCACATTGCTCAAAACGAAGTATGTTTTGTTTTCAACCATGCATTTTGGTTTTAACTTTGCCATGACGGCCATGTTTGCATTCATATGTAAGCAGAAATGTGCAAAACGTTCTTCTTCAGTCGAAACTCTGAAATATAACCATTTTCTTGTCCTCTTGAAATTTGTTTTTAATCTCCATTAATCAATAGCTTAAAAGACACTTTTGTCCACATGAACTCCATTTTATCCCTATTTTATTGAAAAAAATAAAAAAAATAAAGCTAGGCTCAATGGGCCAACACAAAGCCTTATTTAAATCCATTTGGGTATTCTTGAAGAAGCCCATTTGGGCTATGGGCCGGCCAGAAAGCCCGCCCATTTGAATTGGGCATCTATTCAGCCCGACCCGGCTCGGCCCGGTCAGTTCTCATCCATGTGCTGATTTGTGACTAGGTCGAGGAAAACTATACATTCAGATGTTTTCAAAGAAGAAATACTGAGAAATAAGACAACACCGGAGGTCTATTACCAAGTTGTTCACCTTTTAATACATTACAAATGACATTGTGTTAGATCCGGCCCAAAGGGGGGCCTATTTATGGGTGTTTTGTGTTATTTTTATTAGTGTAGGGGTATTTGGGTAATTAGACAATTAGGGGGATTATTATAAGAGGGGATGGAGTCGGCCGGCCCTAGTTTATGCGTTGCTTTGATTATTTTCATAATTGGGAGAGAATTCTCATAGTTCTTCGGAAAGGTGCAGATGTCCATTATCAATCGACGTCTTGCGAGGGCGATTACCCCTTTAAGTGTAATCAATCAATCTTTATTTCCAGTTTATATCAATAAAAATCGTATTTTTGTCTTTGGTTCATATCATTTTGGTATCAGAGCATCTACGATCCATGGCGGCATCGACGAAATCCAAGGACAAGTTTGAGACTTTGGAGGAGAAATTCAATGGCGAGATAGAAGGTGTGAAGAAAACTCTAGCGGGGCACGCCGAATCAATGACGAAGTTGACGGCTTCCATTGACGGATGACGGCTAGCAAGATAAACAAGATGATGCCCTCGCACAAATTATTTTTCAACTATCGATTCTCACGGGAAAGGATGGAAACGACGGTGCGAACCCTGGTTCTTCGAAAAAGGTACCACCTTTGGACAAAGGGAAGGAAAAGATGGAGAGATTTGACGAGGGTTTGCTTTCAGACATCGATGAATACTACAAAGAGGAAGAGGAAGATCCGTGGAAGGAGAAGAAGGCCGTTGGACCACATCGGAGTAGCAGAGGAAGCCGGCCGAACCCCCAAGACCTAAAAGGGGGGTGGCCAGCCGAAAATATGGGCGGGACCCATCGGCCCGCCCAAACCGACAGCCGGCAGGGCCGGTCGAATCCTGTCGGCCTTTGGCAAGGCCAGCCGACCCTGCCCGGCCCACCGGAGGTCCCGCCGGCCCTTCGGCAGCCCCGGCAGGGCCTGTCGAAGGGCTGACAGGTCACGAGGACCCCCGGCAGCCGCCAGCCGTCCCGCCCAGTACAGACCTCTGTTGACGCGTCACGACCACAAAGAGCAATATCAGCCGCCCCACGGCTATTCAGGACATGTGCAAGGGGATGGATTCTATTATGGTGAAGATGGAGGGGGCGACGGCTATGAAGATGAAGGGGGAGGGGCCTACGGAGGTGGCAATGAGTTGGATTACTACGGAGGTCGAGGAGGAGGCCCACGAGGGGGTCACGGTTTCCATGGTGGAGGCCCACATGGGGGCTATGAGCGGCATCAGGAGAGATGACAGCACTACCACTAGCCCAGGCACGACGGGGGACGAGGAGACCATGTGACATTCAATATAGACAGGCTGCGAAAGCTGAAGATGCATGTCTTCGAGGGAGAAGACACATTGTCGTGGATCTACAGGGCAGAGAGATTTTTAGGGTCTCTCGCATGACAGAGGAGCAGAAGATGGAGGTAGCGGCGATATGTCTGGATAGGAAGGCCCTCGCTTGGTTCCAGTGGAAAGAGTTGCTTGTGGGAGGAGATCAGGGAGCCGATGGTGGAGAGTTTCAGAGATCCCCATCTAGAAAATGTGAGGGAGCAGCTACTGTCACTCAGGAGCAGGGGACCGTGATGGACTATCTGGAGAGATTCGAGGCACTATCAGGACATGTGCGTAGGGTGTCTGACGAGATGATGAAGATCAAATTCATGAAGGGGCTGAAGGCTACTATTCAAGTAGCGGCCCGCATACAGAAACCACAGAGCCTGATGGAGGCCATGAACGCCATTATGGAGCTCAGATAGCAGAGGACGGCCAGTTGGAGGATGGAGAGCAAGAGGTGGTTAGAGAGAACCGATTTTCCGCAGTGTTCTGACCACGGCGGGAGAACAGAAGACAACTACAGGGGCGGATCAGGCGAGCATTGAGAAGACTGTGGAGAAGAGCAACACACCGCCAGCAGGAGGTCAGTTTCAGAGGATGACTGACGCCGAAATGAGGGAGAAGAGACAGAAAGGGTTGTGTTTCAGATGCGATGAGGGGTTCACCCTAGGACACCTTTGTGGGACGCGCAAGCTGTAAGTGCTGATAACCGGGAATGACGAGGAAGATGTCGTGGAGGATGAAGAGCTCGGGGTGGACGACGACTCGCACTTGGAGTAGGACCGTCATCGACTCCATGCACCACCTTGAGGACAAGGTGGATTTTCGGGGATGGAGTAATGTTAGATCCGGCCCAAAGGGTGTCTATTTAGGGGTGTTTTGTGTTATTTTTATTAGTGTAGGGGTATTTGGGTAATTAGACAATTAGGGGGATTATTATACGAGGGGATGGAGCCGTTCGGCCCTAGTTTAGGCGTTGTGTTGATTATTTTCATAATTGTGAGAGAATTCTCATTGTTCTTCGGAAAGGTGCGAACGTCACTTATCAATCGGCGTCTTGGGAGGGCGATTACCTCTTTAAGTGTAATCAATTTATCTTTATTTCCAATTTATATAAATAAAAATCGTATTTTTCCTTCGGTTCCTATCACATTGCAATTAAGTTTTGGATTTTGCTTTATGATAATTTATTGTTCTTTATGTTGAGGGTGCATTCAAGTACATACAACCATCAATGATAGTTTTTGGAATCTCTTATTACTTGCAGTGGCTACATCTAGTTATTTTGTTAATTGTGTATGGCTCTAAATTTTCATACTTTAAAGTTCAAGTCTTACCAATGTAACAATGCAATAGTGCCTTAACGCCATTATCTCAATTCTGGAAAGTAAGATAATGTTGTTATCAATACATTTTGATTTATGAGATTCCATTTAGGTTTTATCTAAATTTAGGTTTCTGTCACTCAATCAAAATATAGTTCTTCTGGCATTTAGAAAATATCGAAGTCTTACTAGAAGCTATTTACTTTTGGGGGCCTTAAATTATATATTGTCTTCTTAGTTAAGTCAATTCACGTCTCACATTTACTTTCACATGACATGGGTAGAATAATCATTTGACATAATTGCCCACTCAATAATTTAGGAATATGTATGCTCTATCTGTTTATATATACCCCCTATAATGATGTTTGCCATGAACTATTCTCAGGGTTTATATTTACTAAAAATGAGAAGGCTTTTGCTTATAAAAATCATGCTTAAAATAATCAGTTCACATACTAGCCCAACCAATAGTTCAGGTGATTGAATGTTTTGTCTGTTTATTTATGATCTGTAATGATGTCTGCTATGTATTATTCTCAGGGTTCACAATGCTTTTGCTTACGAAAATGCTTGTACTAGGGGAACAGCTTGATATAATTTCCAGAAGTTAAACCCATTGTAAATTCCAAATCACATGCTTTTTTATTTTAATTAGCATTAATTCGTTTAAACACCACTATGCTATCAGCTGATCTAGTTTAAATCACTCCGTACTACCATTTCTAGTTTAAAACTCCCGACTGATGGTTCTGTTAGAAATTCTATTGGTACAGAGTGTTAAACTAGAATAGAGAAGTGCATGTGGGTTTAAACTAGATGGACAGATAGTACATGAATGTTTAAACTAATTAACCCATTTAATTATCATATTGATCTATTAGGGGCAATATACAAAGGTGTTAGCCTTGATTTCATCCATAAGAATTTGTTTCCTATGGCTGTCAAATGGTTGATGGGAACTGTTTCTCGTGGGAGACACCTACAAAAGTTCTTGTTAGTCTGTGTTCTTGCTAGTTTCTGTATGAATCATTCATCATTGTTGGTATGCGGACATTTATCATTGGTTGGCAAATAGAGTAGCGTAAATACATACAGCTTAATTTCAAAGAACTTATTATTTGGTGATTAATAGAGTTTATTTTCCTAACATCATAACAATCGATATTCTACATGCTATACTTGAAGCTCATCCATTATTGACCTTTGTGCCATTTCGGCATATACTTGAGCCTTCCGGTGGAGAGAGAGTATTCATATCAAATGGACTAGTACTTGTTTGCAACTGACTTTGCGTAATGGAGCTTAACATTCCAATCGTATAATAGATTCATACTCATTCTTTCCAACGTCTGCATCGTTAACTTTCTTTTAGGCAGCAAAGGAATTCGAGACAGAGCTGAAAAAGGAACCTGAAGATGGGAGCAAGCCCCCTCTTACTGAAGGTCCCCAAGCTGTTAGCAGCGAAGGGGAGAGAAAGGAACTTGAAGCATCAGGCACCAAAGGCGACCTTTGAGATCATCAGATCCGATTTGTTGCATAAGCCTACGTGTAGTTCTAGTGGTTGTACTTGTAGAGGGTAGCATGCATCGTTTCCTTCTCGAACTGCAGATACTGTAATGGCATTTGACTAGACGATTCAAAGTATGCTAGCCGTTTGTTGACTGTATTTTTTGATAATCTGAGGCTTACTGCCGTTTGGTGATACATGGCCTTGTTGTATTTCAACGAGGTCAGATATTGGATTCTGTAGTCTATGTGAGCATCAGACTATATGCTGCAAAGAGGTGGCATATGGTTAATACCAAGCCACATGCCTTGTGTCTATCATCACCCATTTGTCTTCTACCTATCCAGCTGTCACCTCAGTAATAACATGTGAAGTGGTTTATTTTCTTAACCACCACTCCCCCTCAAATTCACAGTAAATCAATAATAGAGAGTTTGGATACAAAATACTGAAAACTATGAGATTGTTTTTGTCTTGGTAAAGATATTCACCACTTCATCCTTGAAATTGTTGTAGTGAGAGCAATCTGACTGCATGTATAATCTTGACAAACCAGATGACAATCAAAATCTAGGTGCTTTGTGCGCTTATGAAATATTGGATTACTTGTGATCGAGATAGCACCCTTATCATCAGGCTATAGAGGAATGTGAAGCAGCTTATATACAATCATATTTATCTTTATCTGTATACATTTCAACCACTTGAGTTTATCATCAACGCCAACCATCGCCTTATGCTTTGCATCAATACTAGAGCAGGAAACAGTGGTTTGACACTTACTTCCCCAAGATATAATTAAAGAGCCAAGAAAATATAGGATCCAACGATAAAACTATCCAACGATAGAACGGCGAGTGTCCAAATCATCAACCCATTCAACATCAGAATGAAGACTCCAGAGAAAAGAAGAAATACTACTTATAATACTAAGAAGATAACAAAGGACCTAGAAGAGAGTAGCATGATGTGTTGGTAGAGGCATTAACAAAGTAACACAATATGTGCACATAATGATAAATGTCAGATGAAATAGCAGTAAAATAGATGTGAGCACAAACAATTCTTTGTACCAGTGGGCTATGAGATTGGATCACCATCACTCTGCTTCAAATTAATCTTCATGAAAGTACAAATAGAAGGAGAATCTGGACAAACATATGTGCTCTATAAAATATTTGAAATATAATTTCATAATGATAAAAGAATATCATCGCGAAGAATATAAAACCTCAATTTCTAAGAAATAGCATAGATGACCTAAATCTTTCATTTTAAGCTAGCCATGTAGATGATTCTTTAGGAATATAAAACTGAAGGTATCATTTTTGATGATACTTTTACACACACACACACACTGGATGTTACAGGGTAACATATAGCATGGTCAACAAAACTTTCAGCAAATCTAGTAGAAAGAAGAGAGATGTAAAAAACATTCAAACCAAGCACATGTGGACTACCTAAGACCATATACAACATGATAAAGACAACACACATGTCCAAGGGAAGTAAAGACTCCCAAAGGAGGTTAACACATAGGCTACTTCATAAAGATCTCAACTATGAAAAGAAATTTTAACATCCTTTGACAAAAGTCATTTTAAGCTGTTGTAACAAAAGTGCTAATGATGCCATCTTTTCTAGGAACAAATGTTTCTTCATACCCAATACCATATTCATATGACAACTCATGCGCCATTAGAGTCTTGACCTAGAAGACCCATTTACGCTTACTAATTTGACACCAAGTATGGAAACTTGTATTTCTCTTCCATTGCCATTTGTCATTCTAGATACCTAACTTTCTGAGCGTAAAACTTATGTTCGTGCAGAGATTGTATGTACTTATGTTCTTGCAGAGATTGTATGTCAGTAAAAATGCCAACTCAAGGAGACTAAGAAGTCACCACATAAGATTTGCATCAAGTAAAAAGTTGTTGATTTCATGGATGACTGTGACAAAGAGGAGGAAGAATACACTTAGAGACAAATGGAATATTCATAGACCTAGTATTAGTTTGAGAGATGTCAATGGAAGGAAGAGTGGTACCCAGTAATCGAAAATAAATATATATAGATATAGATATAATAGATTCATTAGCTTTATTGGATGTAGTCATAGTTATAGGGTTTGTGGTCAAATTTGACGTAGAGGACATTAAGACCATGATGAGAATATAATATTCATATCTAATCGATACGTAAGCACAATCCAAAATGTTCTTAGTTGTAAACATATCAAGATTGGATATTGATATTTTGAAAAGACTAATGTGCAATGATCTTTAACATAGAGATGATAGTGGTTAGTCTCATAGCCATTCAATGTGAAGACATTGTAAGACAATGAATATGTGCTTATTGGAGAATAAGTTCATAGAACGACTCACCAAGTAGCTTATATATGGTAAACATATGCTCGATGTTAATAGAAGTTATCAGGTGACAACTAGTGTATGTTAGTCTTTAGACCCGAGACACACTACAGAACCTTGCATGTGGAAGGGCTATGCTTTGGTTTTTACTAACCAACAATGAAACTGATCATTTCAAAGTACTCGTTAGGTGTAGTCTAAAGTACACAAAGGGAGATGGAAACCTTGCATGTGGAAGGGCGATGCTATGGCTTTTTTTGACCAACGTGATACCAATCATTTCTAAGTACTCGTTGGTTGTAGTCCAAAGTACACGAAGGAGGTGAGAATCAATATGTAATTTGTCTCTACTTGTATGGGATGTCTTTGTTATAAGGAGTTAGTATTGATCCATAGTAAGCCCTTGGCCAATGCAAATGTGTTGGCCTAAGTTACTTACTAAGTAATATCAAAACTTAATTTTGATGATGCCAAACAAGTCATATAACTCTAATAAGTCTATCTAGTGAGTTTCAGATCAAAAGACAATCAAATGGAGATAAACGGTGCAAAAGAGGGGTTGGCAAGGCTGTGCAAAACCAGTATAAAAAGTGACAGGGTCGTACCATAGTCTGCACAGCATGGAAAAGTTATTGTTCACTTGGTACGACCATGCCAAATCTATGGGCAATCTGGCACGACCGTGCCACAATCTACGTAACTCCTGAACAATGATCGGCCCCGGATACACACCCGGAGAACGATTGTAGTCTTACCGCAAGCGCACGGTCAAGTGGCGAGCGGGTATCGAACACGAGGAGGTGGTGTTGGCTCCGATCTATCTTAGGTTGGCTCGACTACGAATGTATTATTGGTGGAGATGGTTATGTAATGATGTAATGGAAATGGTGGTGGATGTCGGTGTCGGTGATAAAGAAGTGGGTCAAATATCGATTCAAATACAATATAATAAAAGTGTCTAGGGCTAGGGAATCCCCACTACGGATCGTCATACATCATTGTAAATAGTGAATCTCAACATTACTAGACTTGTGTTGAGGTGAACTAGTCGTAACTGAATAGAGAACCAAGCTCACGCTCTCGCGCTATTGCCGGTCTATAGCGACCTAGGATAGGGCCCAATCTCTTGCAAACCCTAGCCTAAGCCACTAGCATTAGGATCGACATCATCGTTCAATCGCCACTCGAGCCCTCTCTCTGCAAACTCGAGTTACGATTTAGGTTGTGATAGTTCGTATTCGTCCAATCTCTTGCAAACGAATATGGGTATAGATTTATAATAAAAATCCTAGCTTTGGTCCAATCTCTTGCAAACCAAGTCTAGAAAATCTCGATTATAAACCTAAATCGAATATCTAGGCATTCCCATCGATTAGAATCCAATCTCTTGCAAACCCCAATCGATGAAAATCCCTAGCTATCCGTAATAAATCGATCACAACCTAACCTCCTAGCAATTCTAGCAATTTAGAAATTCATTCATCACAAATCTGAAATTAGATCCATAGGGTTCATCCCCATGCCCTAGAACAACAAATCTACTCAAGCATAGCAATAACGATATGCGAATCAATAAAAATCATTGTTTGCATACAAAAAGATAGAAAAACAAAGATTCAAATAACAAGAACAAAATACTTAGCTTTGATGAAGATCTTCAATCCAAATACAAGCTTTTAGATCCAAGAGGGGGCCTAGGGCATGGCCTAACCTCTAAAATAATCACTAATAAAACATATGGGAACCGTCCTCCAATGGTGGCTACAAAACCCCTTAAATAGCCCCCAAAAAACCCTAGCAAAAAGCCCTCAACCCCCTCTCAAACCCGTGCCCGAAACAAAGTCCGCGTACAACTTGAATTCTGGGCAAGGAGCGACTCGGCCGAGTGGGGAACGCTCACTCGGCCGAGTGAGAATTCCAGCACTGCAGCATCGACTTGCAGAAATTTCCCAGATTTCATCCGACCTCCGATTTGCGCGTTCTTGGCGGCGTTGGAATCGTCATGAAGTATACTATCCATAAAAAATATGAGAAAAATACTTTGATTGCTGGAATGATAGCAGATTTCAAAAGAGTGGGAGGCTGTCTGAAAATCTGGGCGCTGCGTGTCCTGGGCATACTCGGCCGAGCGGCAAATGTCACTCGGCCGAGGGGCTTTTGGTACTCGGCCGAGTCGGAGCTCGTAGTCGACTGACGGATTACAGTAAGTCTGGTCTTTTGGATGCTGTCGTTCGTGTGCCACTCGGGCGAGTGGTGTCTCCATACTCGGCCGAGTGGGATGTCGTCACTCGGCCGAGTGCACGCTAATCTTCAAGTAATTGCGTGTCCGATCTGGCCGGCCGAGCGGGCTTCTTTGCTCGGCCGAGTGACTCCTTCACTCGGCCGCGTGGCATGCTGAAAATGCCCAATCTTCATCATTTCGCTTCCTCGTCGCTCCTACGACGTTCTTTCTTCTTCCACTCGTCTTCTATCGCTGATAGGTCCTCAATAAGTCCATGAGCGATGCTCTGTTACGCGTGCAAGTCCTTTAAGCTCATTTTTGCTCCCAATTGCTCATATTTTCTGAAATCCGACAAAAACAAGAAATAGTGAAAAGTAACACAATATCATCGAATAATCGTGAAAATCGTAATATGAGCAACCGAAATGGCATGCAAATATGCAGAAAAAAGGTGTAAAATATGGACCGATCAAACAACCCTTTGTATAGTTGACACGATCGTGCCAAATGTATGGGAGATTTGGCACGATCGTGGCACATGAAAGCTGTTTTGAGCAGATTTGACCAGTTAGACTCGTCAAACTTCTAGATTTGACTTTTCATGGATGGCTAAGAGTTTTAGTTGATGTTGAAGACTAAATCCTTGTGGTTTCTAATTAAAAGAAAGTCATCCAAATCCAAGAGCAATAAAAGGAGCTTTAATTGAAGATTGGGAAGAGTAATGATGATTATGAATTCCAATTGAAGTGGTTCTCTAAATCTTTTTAAAAGGAGATGAGCCAACCTTGGAGAAGATTGATCTAGCCGAAATTTTTGATCCATCATCTCCTTCCTAGTCGAACCATCCTCCTCCTCCATAGCTTCAAAAGTTCATCAAAGTTAGATGAGGAGGAAGAAGAAAAAGATTTGCAGACGTCGAGCTAAAAAGAGCATAACGTTCTCTACAGATTGTTGGATCCTGTGGATGGAAAACAACACTAGAAGGGGGGGGGGGGTGAATAGTGTTGTGCAAATAGTAAACTTTTCGATGGTTAATAAACGTCCTTCTAATGTTGCCTAAGAAACCAAGTAGAGCGAACTACGCTTGGTTCTTAATCAACAAAGTAATCTAAAAAATCACAGAGTAATTTCACAGCAGGTAGTCGACTCCCTATGAACAGTAGTCGACTCCCAGAGAATTTGTAAGCACAGTTAAGATAGATAAGATTACAAGCAATAAATATTATATCTTTATTCACTGCGGATAAAAGTAAGTTAATCTTTGCAATAGATGAACAACAATTAGCAAATAATAAAGTAAGAGCAAAGATAAACAAACACAGATAAACAATCACAGACACAAGGATTTTTATCCTGGTTCCCCACAACTTTGTAATGCCCTACGAAGCTACTGCACAAGTACTAGAGGGGGGGGGGGGGAGGGTGAATAGTACTTTAAAATAATTAAGAAGATAATTCCTAATTATCTTGCAAACTCAACCAACAATGCGGAAATGTAAATATTGACAACAAAGAAATGCAATCGCAAACAGACGATATAACGGGTTCGGATCCACCCAAGTCTCCCTGACTTGTTCCCGGTGATCCTACGTCCCAACCACCCGGATCCCCTCCGGATACTTGAGTTAGAAACCTCTAACTCAAATTTGCATTATGAAATACTTATAGAAACCTCTACAAGCTCAAATCATACACAAATGAAATTGTGACTCCCACAACTCGGGATGGATCACAAACAAACTCTCACAACCGAGAGTAAAACACTTACAATGTCAAAGTAAATGAAATACGAACTTACCGACAAAATCATATGCCTTGAGTAAAACTTACGGTTTAGGGCAAAGACGGATTTTGGGGAAGATGAAGGCACCAAACCCTAGCTCCAAGATGTAGATCAGCGATGGAAGCCTAGGAGGATGTTGGTGACCTAGAATCAAGCTCTTGGCTTGGAAGGCTCACAATCAATGAATCTCTCTTTTGAAATAAGAGTGAGGGAGAGATTCAAGTGAGAAATGAAAGAGCTTTGAGTGAGAATTAATTGCTTCTCTTTGATATCTAAACTTCAATAATTATCAGCCTTGAATGCTATGAAAGCAGCACTCCAAGTATATATAGGATAGAGGAAAGAGAGAGCAAAATTCGTGGCATTTAATGCTCCAACGGCTCTATTCTGAAGCGGACTAGTCGGTCAAAGAAGGATCACTGACCGACTAGTTCATCAACTAGTCGGTCGGTGAAACAACATGAACCGACTAAGGGGTGAACAGTCAATAGAGAAGTTCAGGGAATATAGAACTAGTCGGTCTAAGGAGACTTGCCAACCGACTAGTTTCACAACTAGTCAGTTGGTGAGTGAACGTTGACCGACTAACAGAAGAAATCAAAGAAGCTGAATTCAAATACAGCTAGTCGGTTTAAGAACAACTTCTAACCGACTAGTTTTTCAACTAGTCGGTCGGTCATTGTGCTTTGACCGACTAACGGTAAACAGTAAGTTAGGCTGAACAGTGGAAGCTCAACTAGTCGGTCTAAGAAGGATTCCTAACCGACTAGTTTCACAACTAGTCGGTCGGTGAACCTTCTTGGACCGACGAACTGTAAACAGTAAGTGAGCTAGAAATTGAGAAGGCATTCAAGTCGGTTCAAGAAGCTTTGCCGACCGACTAGATTGCCATCTAGTCGGTTGGTTCTTCTTCTTGAACCAATTAACAAGCACAAGAAGCCGCGAATCGAAGCGCAAAGCTTCGGGAAAGTTTGTATGGGCTTCTAATAAGATCCTAGCTCTAAGATATGAGCGTTATGAAGATTAAAAACGTAAGACCTACTCAAGGCTTAACATTCTACGAAACGAAGCTAGAAGACAATAAATTAAACTTGACGAACCGTCTTCAATCGCTTCGATCCGAATCTCTTGACTTCAATATTGGTCCTTGAGCTTCAACAAAGCTTCAAGCACACGATCACGCACTTTGAGAAGTCTTGAGACGTCTCTTTTGATGTTCATAGAAATTTGGCGATGATCTCCATAACTGCGCTCACAAAGAGTTAGTTCACGATATTTATGTTTGTTCATCATCAAAACCAAATCCGGGGAATCAATACTCAACAGTCTCCCCCTTTTTGGTGATGACAAATCAACATAAATAATAATAAAAAATAATGATTCAAATGAAATTTACTTACTCCCCCCTGCATTGATGACACGTTAATTCCAAATTAAATAATAATCATACGCATCAAGCAGACGAGTAAAGTAAGAAATGAGAATTCAATTATTGAAATATCGGATTTGAAATCCATTTTTATATCTTAACTCCCCCTGAATCTAACATATCAAATTAGATTCACGGTAAATTGCTTTGAATTATCATTTAGCTCATTGTCATTATTAATTCTCTCCCCCTTTGGCATTAGCAAAAAGAGTGGGAGGAGAACAACGACAACAACAATGGCTTCAAATACAAGCACGGGAGTCGTAGAATACGACCACGGTCAAAATGACACCAAAGGAAAATACGAATTAAATCAAAGTGTGCCAACAAGACCATCGTCGATAATCGAAAAATAAAATCATCAAAACTCAAATTAATTTCACGAATTGAGTTATGTAATATACTCTCCAATATCAACATTCTCGAAGAATTAAGTGCATGGAAAATAATTCTATGTTTTCATAGAATTAATTTCTATTTAATCAAATGTAATCGTTGAGCGACGAAGTCAATATCAGAGACAGACAAAATGTATAAAATGTGCACACTGAAGTAAAAGTCAACACGATGTATATATATATCAAACATGGATACAACAAAATGGATACATCTGCCAACATACAAAATAACGATCCTCAGATCGGGGCACATCATACAACATTTATCACAACATATATCGAAGTATCTCAAAACATACAGACATCCATCCAAAATACATCAAAATACATCAAAATCCAGAACCACCCAAACCATCCTATACCCACTCTCTCACTACAAGATATATCATCCAAAGTGCATAGGGAGAGTCCTCCAAGCAAGCTCAGGAGGCGGAGGGAGGATCTGCAGCAGCAACAGGCTCTGCAAGAGGAGTGGTGGTCACTGGGTTAGTAGGAGTGTCCACAGACGGTAGATTCGCAACGGGAGTGGCCTCGGGAGCACCAGACAAAGTATCCACCGAAGGGATGATGGCAACAGGTGTGCTCTCGGGGGCACCGGCAGAAGTAGCAGCAGCAGTAGACGTACCCTCTGGGGCACGAGCAACAGAACCAACGAGCTCCTGGAGCTCATCGTCATCCATCTCCTCCTCGTCAGAAACAGACGGAGGAACCTCTATACCCAAGCGAGAGCAGATGCGAACGAGCATCTCCTCAAAGCGAGCACAACGAGACTCCACACGTCTCAACGAACGTGTAAGCTCAGCGAGAGTAGGAGAAGGAGAAGGAGTAGCAGCTGAAGCAGAGGCAGAAGGGGTCGTCCTCTGAACATGACGAAGCGCCGCAAGAGACTTCTTGACGGCCGTCGCATTCAGAGGGGGACCAAGAGGACGCTCATCATCGGGAGGGAGATGGACCTTGAAGTGACAGAAGACAAGTGTCAAAAGGCAAGGGTATGGGATGTGAGCTGATTTCGTGGACTTTCGGATACATTCGAAAGAGTCCATCTTATCAAGAATAATCCTAGCCCAATTGATCTCGCTCCCCATGAAGAGAGCGTAGATCAGCTTAAGAAATGGCTGGGATGGCAAGCTCGATGAGCTGTACTTCGGAAGGAGGCACGACTTCAGGATAAGAATCAAGACCCAAGCGTTGGGCTTGAAAGATTTTGAAGGGACGCCAATTATGGCGGGAGGGATCACATGGAACATTTCGGCGAGCATCGCCTGATCAAGAGCAGAAATGTCATCGACAGAGATATCGGCAGGAAGAAGGCCAGAAGAGGAGACACCTATCAAATCCCCTAAGATTTTTGCCGTGAGGATAATCGGTGTCCCCAAGACAGTCGTCTCAATGGAGTGGGTCTCGTCATACTGACCGCGAACACGGTTCGCATAGAAAAGCTTGACTAGCCGGGGGTACGGATGTGGATTCGCCTTCGGGTCATGGCGAAGATAATCGATAAGACCACTATGAGAAAGGAGATCGACTAGATGAGGGAAGTCGGAGAACTGAACGAAGTGCTCCAATAACATCGGATAGTGTTCGATACGATTGTATACCACGAGACACATCGGGTCATCGCGACATAGCGATATATCGACACCGCCAATTGGCATGGGAGCCTTCCACTTAGGCTGACGAGTACTAGATCGAGGTGGAGGAGTAGGATCCCGAGCGGTGTGCTCGGTCTCCGGAATATACTCCGTGTCGGAATCAGAATCAGCAGGAGGAGTGGGTGCACGGAATGAAGCTGGAGACACGGGCTGTTTCCTAGGCTTGGGTTGAGATCTAGGCTTGGCGGTCGCCGTCCTCTTCTTCTTAAGAGGAGGCAAAGAAGACGATGGATGGGTCGTTTTGGAACGGCGTTTGGGTTGCGGGGGGTCCGTAGGAGGCGACTCGATGGTCATAGGAGACGGACTGGATGGACAGATGGGTATTCGTGTCTTCGCCATAATCAAATCGAAAAACTGAAACCCTAGCTTAAACCCTAGGTCGATGGAAATTGAAAGAACCTAACCCTAGAAGCTGAAATCAAACCATAAAGTAGATATGAGAGTGAGAGCTTTACCCTAGGTGGAAGATGGAGGAAGATCGACGGAGAAGATGGCCGGAAAGTGATGCAATCGACGGAGGAGGAAGAGGAGTCGACGGGGGTTTTGTGGCTGAGGAAATTTTTGCACCGACCAGAATGGAAATTAGTCGGTGCAGAGGGGGTATAAGTCGATCGGAAGTCGAAAAGACAAAGCAGTCCTTGCGCAATTAGTCGGTCACAGTTCAAGCACTGACCGACTAGATGACCATCTAGTCGGTCGGCCAATGAGCTTGAACCGACTAAGTGCAAACAGTAACTGAAGCCAAAATTAGGGCTTGAGTTAGTTGGTCTGAGTTCATTCACTGACCGACTAGAACGCAATCTAGTCGGTCGGTCAATGAACATGAACCGACTAAAAGAGTCCAAAATTTTTAGAATTTGAAATTTTTAGTTCTCTCCTAATCGCACTTGGACGAAACATCGAAATACTCTCATTAATCATTATACTACCACATAAAACATCGAAAATCTTAAATATGACGATCATGAATATTTCGAGCGTAAATTCCGAAAATTCAACCAAAAATCCAGAAAATCTCAATAATTCTAGCATGAGCATATATAAACGAAATTTAATAGCATGCAAGATTATTGAACAACATATGAATCCTAAATCTTGGATTCACCCATAATCCCCAATTCTCGACGTAACCGCACAAAGGAGTCTTCCTTGAGTGGTTTCGTGAAAATATCAGCGATTTGCTTCTGGGTTTCAACGTACACTAAAATGATGTCCTTTTTAGCAACATGATCATCTAAGAAATGGTGACGGACATCTATGTGTTTAGAACGGGAATGGTGTACCGGATTCTTAGAGAGACATATTGCACTTTGGTTGTCCACCATGATAGGGCAAGTGTCACAGTTTATACCAAAGTCTTTAAGAGTGTGTCTCATCCAAAGAACCTGAGCACACGCGGCACCGGCAGTTGAAAGTGATACTGAATTCTGCTTCTTGGAAAACCAAGAGACAAGAGAATTTCCTATAAAATGGCAAGTGCCACTAGTACTTTTCCTGTCGGATTTGCATCCCGCATAATCTGCGTCACTATATGAGATTAACTCATATGTGCTAGACTTTGGATAAAGTAATCCAAAGTCAAGTGTGTAACTTAAATAACGGAAAATACGTTTTACCGCTACTAAGTGAGATTCCTTAGGTTGAGACTGATAACGAGCACATACACATACGACAAACATAATATCGGGCCGACTTGCGGTAAGATATAATAAACTACCTATCATACCTCGATATAGACGGATGTCTACATATTTTCCACCCGTATCTTTATCAAGATGTGTAGTCGTGCTCATTGGAGTCTTCTTGCCTGAGGCATTCTCCATTCCAAATCGCTTTAGCAACTCCACAGTGTACTTGGTTTGGTGGATGAAGATTGCATCGTTCATTTGGCGAATTTGGAGACCTAAGAAGTACTTGAGCTCACCCATGTGGCTCATCTCAAATTGATCCTTCATCACATTAGAAAACTCTTCGCAAAGAGTGAAGTTAGTAGCACCGAAAATGATATCATCAACATAAATTTGAACTAAAATAATATCATTATTCGAATACTTAACAAATAATGTAGAATCAACTTCTCCCATTTTAAAACCTAAATCCAAAAGAAAATTCTTTAGACGGTCATACCAAGCTCGAGGAGCTTGTCTCAAACCGTAAAGTGCTTTCTTAAGTTTGAAAACGTGATTTGGAAAATTTTCATTTATAAAACCCGGAGGTTGAGAAACATAAACTTCCTCAACAACATCTCCGTTTAAAAACGCACTTTTTATATCCATTTGAAAGAGTTTAAAATCTTTATGGCATGCAAAAGATAACAATAATCTAATAGATTCTAATCTAGCTACCGGAGCAAAGGATTCTTCGAAATCAATACCTTCCTCTTGCCGATAGCCTTGAGCTACTAACCGAGCTTTGTTCCGGACGACGATTTGGTTTTCGCCGGTCTTGTTCTTGAAAATCCACTTCGTTCCTATAACGGTGTGGTTCTTCGATGGCAATGGAACAAGCTCCCAAACTTCATTCCTCTCGAATTGAATGAGTTCCTCCTCTATGGCAAGGATCCAAGCACTATCTTTGCATGCTTCGTTAATATTCTTTGGCTCTATCGAGGAGGTAAAGGCACAATGAGCGAAGTAGTTGACTTGAGATCTCGTCTTGACACTATCAAGGATGTTGTCAATGACTTACTCATGAGGATGGTCACGAACGGTATGAAGCCGTTTGGGAATTCCCTGATCACTAGGAACATTCTCAAAAGATTCATTAGTAGGGTTAGTAACATTAGAATCAATAGAATTAGAATTACCAATTGAATCACATAAAACATCCATGGAGTCATCATCATTAGTAATTCTAGTCGGGACAAAACCTTCATTAAATGAAACATGAAGAGATTCCTCGATCGTTGATGTTTGTTTGTTGTATATCTGGTAGTCTTTGCTACGGGAGGAATATCCAACAAATATCCACTCATCGGATCTTGGATCAAATTTGTCCAAACTACCATACGTGTTTTTAATAAAACATTTTGCGCCGAAAACTCGAAAATGTTTAACTTGAGGCAATCTACCAAACAACAATTCATAACAAGTTTGTTTGGTGCCGGGCCTCAAAAGTATCCTATTAAACACATAGCAAGTGGTATGTACCGCTTCCGCCCAAAATTGATGGCCAAGATGGCTATCATCAAGCATAGTGCGAGCACATTCCACTAGCGTCCTATTCTTTCTCTCAACAACACCATTTTGAGGAGGTGCGCGAGGGAAAGAGAAGGTGTGAGTAATACCAACTTCATCACAAAAATTTGAGAAAGACTCATTCTCAAATTCCCCTCCATGATCACTACGAATAGTGACAATGGTGGTTCCAATGAGATTTTGTACTTTCTTAACAAATATTGTGTAGTTTTCAAAAGCATCATTTTTATTACTTAAGGAAAATACCCAAGTAAATCTAGAAAAGTCATCAACGATGACAAGTCCATATCGTGCATTTCCTAATGAAGCAACTCTAGTTGGCCCAAAAAGATCTAGATGTAATAGCTCTAGAGGCCGCTTAATTGAAATGCTTTTCTTAGGTTTAAAAGACGATTTTGGAAGCTTGCCTCGTTGACACGAGTCACAAAAGCTTTTCTTTTGAAAGACAAGCTTAGGGAAGCCTCTAATAGAATTTAACTTGGAAAGTTTAAAAAGTGTTCCAAAGTTCACATGACCAAAACGTCGATGCCATAAGTGTTGTTCACTTGTGTTGGCAATGAGACATTGTTCATGTGATCTTGGAAGATCTAGGATATATATCCTTATGGCGTGTGCCGGAAAATAATAAATCATTATTATCTTTTCTCAAAATATGGCACATTCCTTTCGCAAAGCTAACTTTGTAACCTTTGTCACAAAGTTGGGTTATTGAAATAAGATTGTGGTTTAATCCTTTAACAAGGTAAACATCACTTATTAGTGGTTTAGAAGGATTACCCACTTGCCAACACATATGATGGTTCCGCTCTCGTTGCCTCCAAAGACTACCCGGTTTCCATTTGCAATGGGAACCACTCCGGAGAGCAATTGAGCATCACTCGTCATGTGTTTTGAACACTCGCTATCGAGTATCCAATTATTCTTGGAGCTAAATTTGGATTTGTTGCTCCGTTTCTTTTTCTTGAGTACATAAAGATAGAAAATATCGTATCATGGTACCCAAGGTCATTGGGTTCTAAAAGATTAGACCATTGGAAGCCAAGTCAATCATCATTATGCACTACATTCATGAAATAAGAATTCATGTAAACTTGTTTTTCATTCATGCTTGTGTTCTTCGGGCTCCAAATAGTGAAGATTTTGGGAGCCCTATTCCTATTGGGAGCATGCATGCGTTGTTGATTTCTACGTGATGCATGTCGTGGATAGGCATATGGCACATGATGAAATGGTGCATGATGATAATCGTTCATATGATGATGTGGGTGAACAAATGCATGTGGAGGAACACGTGCGTGAGAGTGTCTCACATGGTGTGCACGTGCCCGTGGATGTGGTGCATAGAAATCATCATATGTGTGAACATGTGGAGTAGGATGTGTGTTCCTACGTGGCATGGTATTGGTGTACATATAAGCATGACCCTTCTTTGGAGGTCCACCCAAAGTGGGTTTCTTTCCAAATGAGGGTGTGTACGAGGTGGAAGCACCATTGGTAGATGAACTACCAATAGAGTGTTTGCTACCACTCGTTGAGGCATCGAAAGTTGGCCTAAAAAAGGTAGTAGACGACTTGGATGAATTTCCCATCTTATACCCCAAGCCAATGTGGTGATTGGCCGGAAGTTGGTCATTTAGGATATTATCCAAATGGTCCTTACCTTTATTGAATTTATTAATTCGGCCTAATGTGCACTCATATTTCTCGGTGATAGAACGCATAGAAGCATCCAAGGTGGACACTTGCGATGTGAGCATATAAACACGAGATTTGAGATTCTCATTCTCAATACTCAAGGTTGAGTTTTGAGAAGTCAAATCCGCTATCTCATGTTCATCCGATTCCTCATTATGAACATGCTCAAGTTGAGATTTGAGATCTACAATCTCATTTCTCAAATCTTCAACAACGGTGTCGTTGTTGATGATGATAGGTTTAGGCGAGGTTTGGATGCTAGCTAACTCATCTTTTATCTTAGTATATCTATTTACTAATTTAGAATACTTAGATCATATTTGTTCGTTAGCTAATCTAAGGTCATCCATAGTTACCTCATCGTCGCCTTCATCCTCTCTATCATCGGAGGAAGATCCTTGATCATGTTCTTCTCTAGCCATGAAGCACATGTGTGCTTGCTCCACTTGCTCATCGTCCGACTCTCCACTTGAGGAGTCCTCGTCGGAGTTGGTGAATGTCCTGACAAGTCCTTTCTTGTACCCTTTCTTGTACTTCTTTGACTTGTCGAACTTTGGCGCCTTCCACTTCTCCTTTTGCTTGTTTTGAGGACAATCCGCTTTCATGTGTCCTGGCTTATTGCATTTAAAGCACAAAGGAGTGGAGGCGTTAGAAGAACTAAATTTAGATTTGTTCTTGAAATTACCTTTCCGGAAGAATCGGTTGAACTTCTTTGCCATGAGGGCAATAGATTCCAAGTCCAACTCGTCTTCCGAGTCTTCATCATCGGTGGATGTAGATGTAGATGGAGCGGCCTTGAACGCAATCACCTTTTTCTTTGGCTTGTCTTGCTTCAAGTAAGACTTCATCTTGTCCTGCAACTTTAGTTTGCTATCCTTGCGTACCTTATAAGACATCAAGGTACCCATTAGTTGAATGACGGTATACTTACTCATATCATTACCTTCCTCGATGGCGAAAGTACGTTTCTCCCAACAAGAAGGAAGTCCGTCAATGATCTTGGAGACTTTCTCCTTTGGGTGTAGGTCTTACCAAGAGCCTCCAATTCGTTGGTGATGTCAACGAAGCGAGCATAGTACTCCTTCATCTTCTCACCCTGTTGCATATGAAATAATTCGTAATCTTTATTCACAACAACGAGTTTGGAGTCTCTTACCCTACTCGTTCCTTCATGCAAGATGAGGAGGGAGTTCCATATTTGATATGCACTCTTACATGTGCATATCTTGTTGAAGTCCTCGGGCTCCAAAGCACATTGCAAGGCGTTCATTGCCTTGGCATTGCTTACCTCCGCGGCGACCTCCGCGGTAGTCCACTTAGTGAAATCTTCTTCTTCGGGCTCGACGTACTCCGTCAACGTGGCTCTCCATAGTGAAGCACTCCGGAGGAAAGTTTCCATCCGGCATTTCCAGTACCTATAATTGGTACCGTTGAAGAAAGGAGGCCTAGTCAAGGAGTGTCCTTCCATCACCGAAGAAGCTCCTTCACGGTTCCTGAAGGTGCTGTAATCTGAAGGTGGACGAACGGTCTTATTGTCATTGGAAGACATAGCTAGGTACTTGACTCTGATACCAAATGTAATGCCCTACGAAGCTACTGCACAAGTACTAGAGGGGGGGGGGGGGTGAATAGTACTTTAAAATAATTAAGAAGATAATTCCTAATTATCTTGCAAACTCAACCAACAATGCAGAAATGTAAATATTGACAACAAAGAAATGCAATCGCAAACAGACGATATAACGGGTTCGGATCCACCCAAGTCTCCCTGACTTGTTCCCGGTGATCCTACGTCCCAACCACCCGGATCCCCTCCGGATACTTGAGTTAGAAACCTCTAACTCAAATTTGCACTATGAAATACTTGTAGAAACATCTACAAGATCAAATCATACATAAATGAAATTGTGACTCCCACACCCCGGGATGGATCACAAACAAACTCTCACAATCGAGAGTAAAACACTTACAATGTCAAAGTAAATGAAATACGAACTTACCGACAAAATCCTATGCCTTGAGTAAAACTTACGATTTAGGGCAAAGACGGATTTTGGGGAAGATGAAGGCACCAAACCCTAGCTGCAAGATGTAGATCAGCGATGGAAGCCTAGGAGGATGTTGGTGACCTAGAATCAAGCTCTTGGCTTGGAAGGCTCACAATCAATGAATCTCTCTTTTGAAATAAGAGTGAGGGAGAGATTCAAGTGAGAAATGAAAGAGCTTTGAATGAGAATTAATTGCTTCTCTTTGATATCTAAACTTCAATAAATATCAGCCTTGAATGCTATGAAAGCAGCACTCCAAGTATATATAGGATAGAGGAAAGAGAGAGCAAAATTCGTGGCATTTAATGCTCCAACGGCTCTATTCTGAAGCAGACTAGTCGGTCAAAGAAGGATCACTGACCGACTAGTTCATCAACTAGTCGGTCGGTGAAACAACATGAACCGACTAAGAGGTGAACAGTCAATAGAGAAGTTCAGGGAATATAGAACTAGTCGGTCTAAGGAGACTTGCCAACCGACTAGTTTCACAACTAGTCGGTCGGTGAGTGAACGTTGACCGACTAACAGAAGAAATCAAAGAAGCTGAATTCAAATACAGCTAGTCGGTTTAAGAACAACTTCTAACCGACTAGTTTTTCAACTAGTCGGTCGGTCATTGTGCTTTGACCGACTAACGGTAAACAGTAAGTTAGGCTGAACAGTGGAAGCTCAACTAGTCGGTCTAAGAAGGATTCCTAACCGACTAGTTTCACAACTAGTCGGTCGGTGAACCTTCTTGGACCGACGAACTGTAAACAGTAAGTGAGCTAGAAATTGAGAAGGCATTCAAGTCGGTTCAAGAAGCTTTGCCGACCGACTAGATTGCCATCTAGTCGGTTGGTTCTTCTTCTTGAACCAATTAACAAGCACAAGAAGCCGCGAATCGAAGCGCAAAGCTTCGGGAAAGTTTGTATGGGCTTCTAATAAGATCCTAGCTCTAAGATATGAGCGTTATGAAGATTAAAAACGTAAGACCTACTCAAGGCTTAACATTCTACGAAACGAAGCTAGAAGACAATAAATTAAACTTGACGAACCGTCTTCAATCGCTTCGATCCGAATCTCTTGACTTCAATATTGGTCCTTGAGCTTCAACAAAGCTTCAAGCACACGATCACGCACTTTGAGAAGTCTTGAGACGTCTCTTTTGATGTTCATAAAAATTTGGCGACGATCTCCATAACTGCGCTCACAAAGAGTTAGTTCACGATATTTATGTTTGTTCATCATCAAAACCAAATCCGGGGAATCAATACTCAACAAACTTTTGGGTACGTCCAGTCCCCGACCAATCCGGTACGAGATTTTCCACTATCTGCCTTGGCAAATATAAGTACCTAACTCCACTCGTTAGGATTTCCAACGACCTAGTCTTGACCAGTATTTCCAACTGGCAACACCTAGACTTGTCTAGTGTTCCAACAACAACACAATAAAATTGATATCCAATTCACCACAATAAATTGATGGAGATTGGTTTTACACCCAGATTCTATAGCCAAATAATAATAGATACAATTGCGTGTAGTGGCTTGATAGAATGAGATTCTAGATCACACAAAGATACGAATGAATTCTTTGTGATCTAGATCTAATGTTTTTCAAAAAAATCCTTTAAACAAAAATTAAGAGAAAAGTAATACGGATTTGAAAAACAGTTAGCCAATAAAACGAGATTATGATCTTTAAAAATAATAACAGAAATTGCAAGATCACAAATAAAACAGAATTGGCTAGATAGAGAATGAGAGCTTAGAACTTTAGAGCGTTTGCTCGAGAGAATTTGAATTCAATAGTTGTTGTAATTTTCTCAATGAAAATGGTCCTCTATTTATAGGAGAAATCTGAGAATTTGAAATTCAAATTGCTTTGACTTTTGTCACAAAAATCATGGGAGAAAATCGCTCAACGATATTTCAAAATTCAAGTCAAAACGTCAAACTTCGACAGCTGGTAGTCGACTCCCTAGGAGTGGTAGTCGACTCCCAGTGTGTTTCAGGAAATCTTGATTCTCAGCTGGTAGTCGACTCCCTATCTTTGGTAGTCGACTCCCAGAGGAGTTTTTCCTGCGACACAACTAGTCAAACAAGTAGCTAACTCCAGGGTGTGTGGAGTTTCACTACGGAATTTATAAAGAGACTAGAGAAAGCTCTCAAAATCATTTTTGAAGATGATTTAAAATATATTCAAAACATTTAAAAATCGTTTGTTTGTGTGTGTGATTGTCTATATGATTTGGCTTTAACAATACCCTAAAAAGACACAACACACTCACTATAGACTAGGACACGTCTTCGGAAGCTTGATCAATTTGATGTAGTAGATGTGAGCTTCACTTGAGCTTCTTGTTCTATTTGAGCTTCATCATTTGAGCTTAGTCACGTTCGTCCTTGTCTTTGAGCGTAGATTGCGCTTCTTTGAGTATGAGCAAAGCTTTTCATTTGTCGCATATTCTGCACACTTAATTATAGTGTAGTTAGTCCACTAAGCTTCATTTGGTGTGCTCATCATCAAAATCACTTGGGGTGGAATTCAATTTCCATCACTCTCCCCCTTTTTGATGTTGACACCCAAATGAAAAATGAAGTAAGTTGAAATTTGAAAATACATGAAAGTATACTTACTCCCCCTGCTTTGATGCGGTTCTCCCCCTGCATCGAAGCCGTTAGCAAAACAATACAATACATATGATTTCATTTTTGCATTTCATATTTTTCTACCCCTTGTCATCAACAAAAAAATGATTCAACGACATATTAATCATAATATGAGTAGGAGGGGAATCTAATTTCCTATTCCTGCAAGAGAGATGTTAGTTATAAGAGCAATTAATATATTGCATAGAGGATAAGTTCATAGTAGCAAGCATCACACGATTAAACTTATTACAGACCATAAGTTTTAAAGACATAGTTTTTGAGAACCATTGTTTGAAAACCATTGTTTTTAAGAAAAGCTAAGGATGACCGCCGTTCTTCTTCAGTTCCTTGATCTCATCAAGGATCATGACAAGCGTGTCCTCCGTCATTTTGTTGCTTTTCACGACGAGCTCCTTAAGGTCGTCCACCTTTTTGTTAAGGTCTTCAAAGCCTTTCTCTTGTGATATCTTCAATTTCCCAATTTTCTACAGAAGCATCTCTTGAAGTTCAAGAATATACGCCGGTGCTTCTTCTTCTTCTTCTTCTTCGCTTCCTTTTTCTTCTTCTCCTTGTTCTTCCTCCTTAGAATCTGAAACAACAATTTTCTTACCTCTCCGGGAGGATGATGATCCTCCTTCAGCTGCAAGTTTTTCTTCGGGAATGTTCTCATCAAGATCATGGTGTAGATTCATTCTTCCAAGTGCATGAACATCAAAAACTCGAGCCGGTTCTAGAATTGAGGTTTCATGATCCAAAGGCACATTATATCTAATAAACAAGATTGTGAGATAGTGTCCATGAGCTAGAGTGGATGAGGGTCTATCAGAAGAAGCTGAAGCAAGAATAGAATCCATGATGACTTTGGCCCAATTGATGCGGATGTTCCCTAACAAAGCATAGATACATTTGGCCTGTTTCTCAGATATGATAGAATGACTTCCAGATTTTTGAGTAATATTATAGGATAATATATTTGCCAGAATTCTTACCGGATAGCGAAGATCGCTACATGGAAGTTTGGTCTGAAAATACCTTCCTGGCAAATACATTCTCTCTAAAACACTTCCTTCAGTCATTTCTATTTTATCAAGCAACATGCCAGAATATGGAATGCCTCGGGCTTCTCCAAGAGATTTAACGGTAATGGCAAGTTTTGTATCAAGAACTTTGGTGATAAAACGGCTTTTAGCAAGATCGTAATCCATATTAGCATAAAACAAGTGCACAAGCCTGGGATAGCAAAGATAAGTGTTTTCAGAGGAAAATAGGTTGGCCAAGTTCTGAAACTCTAGTATGCTATCAATGCCATAGTTTATAGCATCATCAAGCTTAACAAATCTTTCATGGAGGATGGGTTTCTTAGAGATCTTAATGAAGTGTTCATATGTGGTGTTCTTAAACAGATAGTGTAGGATAGTTTCTTTCTCAGAAGCAGATTCAGATGAGGTTTTTCTCTTCTTGGAAAATATTCCCTTGAGAGGCATCTAGATAGAGTAAAAACAAGAATTTTACAATACTAGATAAGCAAGGAAATCATGAAGTAAAATGATGAAGTAAAAATCACGAAGTAAAAAGTTTTTACCTTGAGTAAATTTGAGAAAGAGATGAAGTTGGAAGAGCTCCAAGCAACCCAAGCACCAAGATGAAATTTCAAGAGAGAGAGGGGAATGGGGTAGTCGGCTACCCTAGGGTTTCTCTTGGGGGTTTTAACATAGGATGAAAGATGGTAAAGAAAGAGGGCCTTAGGATCAAGAGATGGATGGTTAGGATAGAGTTTTAGCTTATTGGGTATAAGTTGCCTTTGTGGATATGAACCCATTAACTCTATAGAACCCAATAGGAGTTAGTCAAAAAACAAACCCAGAAATCCGCATACGCGCTGGTAGTCGACTCCCTCATGTAGGTAGTTGACTCCCTACTGGGTTGAGTCGTTTTCTCATCCCGAGGGGTTTTTGATCCAGGTTCGAGTGTGTTTTCTGAACACGAAATGTTTTAAAAGTATAACGCAAATATATAAGATCATATAAAGAGAAAAAATATTTATTTAAATAAATTTAATCATATATATTTAGCAAAGAAAAATTGAGTCGCACAAGAAAGCTTTTGATGTTGATCCTTTACAAAGCGTTGAATCTAGTTTTCTTCCTTTCATTCCTTTAGAGTACCTGAAAAAAATAAATGTTTATGGTACTCTTTGGATTTTGAGTCCGAGGAGTTAGTCTTTAGGAAGCCAAACCCAGTATGGTTTAGTTCCTTCATGAACAACATATTTATAATTTTTGTTTAAATGAATTTGTTGAACAAAGTCTGTAGCGTACCTTTTCTTTCGTTGATCGGACAATTTCTTTGGTATCCAGATGCTCAAAAATTATCGTTAGAATGATGCATCCTAGTATGCTTAACCCGTTTCTTGGTATGATGTAAATCATAACCGAGTCCGGTTTTGCTAGATGAGGCTTTTTGATTATTTATTATACTATCTAGCTTCCCTTTTCCTTTGTTGAAATTCTCAATAATTTTCATCGTAGCGTCGTATTTATCTTTGACAGATACGAGAAGATTATTCAAATTCTCAACTTTTTCATTTACCAATGAAATATCTTTTTGCAGAAAATCATTCTTTTCTTTAAGGAGACTATTTTCTTTAATGATTTCTTCTTTTTCTTTAGTGTCCTTTTTAATATTTCTAAGTGTTCTTCTATGTTCTTTTATGAGCTTTTCATGCATTTTGCATAGCTCCTTATATGCTCCCCTATAATCCATGTCTTCATCATCACTTGATGACGAATCATTGTCGCTAGATGAATCATGATGCGAGCTTACCTTGGAGGATGTGGATGCCATGAAGCACATGTGTGCTGTTTCTCTTCTTTCATCGTTATCTTCTGCTGAGGATTCATCGGATGAGGAATCGTCGCTCTGGTCGAAGGCTGCGTAAGATTCCTTCTTTGGTCGTCGGAATTTGTTTCTTCCATTGTTTCGCTTTTCATTATTGTCTCTGTTCTTCCCACGATCTCTGGAATCACGATTGTTTCTTTCCAATGGACAGTCTCTCTTGACGTGTCCTAGTTTATTGCAACAAAAACAAATAATACCGTTAGTGGGTCTAAAAGATCGTTTTCCATACTTACTTGTGATGAACTCTTTGAAGTTCTTTAAGATGAATGCGATATGGTCTACTTTGTCCGTGTAATCGGAATCTTCTTCTTGGGCTTTGAATGCGAGATTCTTCTTCTTTGGTTTTTCTTCGATCTTCTTATCTTCTTCAAGCTCAATCTCATATGCCATGAGATTTCCCATTAGTTCTTCGATGGTGAGGTCTTTTACGTTATGAGCTTCTTGAATGGCAGTTGTCTTTCCCTTCCACTCGGGTCGGAGGGATCTTAGTATCTTCATTACCTGCTCATATTCGGAAAGTTTCTTTCCTAATCCTGCAAGCTCATTTGTAATATTAGTAAAACGAGTATTCACATCGGTGATACTCTCTCCTTCTTCCATTTTAAAAGATTCAAATTTTGAATGTAAAACATATATGCGAGATTCTTTTACCTTTTCGGTTCCTTCGTGACTTACCTGAAGAGTGTGCCATATTTGGTGTGCTGTCTCACATTGGGAGACACGATTGAACTCATTTCCTATTACTGCGCAAAATAGTGCATTCATTGCTTTTGCATTGAGATTAGCTCTCTTTTTGTCGTCGACAGACCATTTCCCAAACTCAACGTCAGTAGGTGCGATGTACGGAACTTTAGTAACGGTCCAAGCTTCAATGCCTAATGACTTTTGGTGAGTCTTCATTCGGATCTTCCAGCTAGCGTAGTTGGTTCCGTAGAACAGTGGTGGTCGCATGGTATTCAGTCCTTCAGAGTGGAAAGATGTTGACGCCATCACCTTTGTAGCCTCGCTCTGATACCAAGTGTTGGATCCTGTGGATGGCAAACAACACTAGAAGGGGGGGGGGGG